>JAULBM010108087.1:0-18943 GCA_032357055.1 Geukensia granosissima | reverse complement strand
ATTTTTTTCATGCACTATCTTCTGGTTATAAAATGGCTGCGCCCAGTAAATAAAGTTTTACTCCATTGAATCCTATAGGATAAAGACGGTAAAAACTGTACAGAGTTATCTACCTTTGACGCGAAAGAGTTGTCTGTCTTTGGTTTTTAGTTTATTGACAACTTTCAACTGAAACATTGATGTTGTAGATAATAATTTTTCAGGTATGTATCCACCGAAATATCACAGTCTAGTTGTGGAAAATATAATATATTGTAAAATTGATGAGGTGCATTCATACTGGTGACAATCCAGTGTCCTCAAAAGCCAAGTCAGGTAAGTGCGTCAAGGACAAACTGAAAATAAATGAAAATCGGCCTCATGGTCTGGGAGGAATTTGTCAAGAGTTCAATCAATTGTCATTACTGATAATGAACAATAGTAAAATTATATAGTGTTGGCTGTCTATTTGTTTGTTTGGATATGAGTAAAGTGTTTTGATCTTCAAATATACAGTAGATTGACTAGATTCCTTGTTTTGGTTCTAATGCTACTGATGAGGGGTAACTCCTTGAAATGAGCATTTTTTGTATCAAAATTCACCATGTTGTTGGCATTGGTAAACTCATATTTTTAAATTGATCCCCATGGTTCTGTAAAAAAAGACCTTATTTTTTGGTGAAATGCTCTTTTTGGAGTGAGGTTGCTTTAGTTATGAAATAATTACAATTATTGACGTATTTCCAGTTGTGTCATAATTACCTCCCTGATTTACAACTATGGCTATCCTAACATCAAATTAATTAATCAAAAATTTTTACCTGTAGATCTAATTATATTATACCAATTAATGACAGGATGTGAGTTTACCCTCGGGCAGGTATTTTGTTGATCAGTTGCATAGGTGAAGTTGTTTATTGGGTCAGTATACAAAAGGATTAGTAATATCCCCATAGGAGCTGATTGCCTTAGTTTTAAATCAAGGGAGGTAATTCAGAGTGAATTGGAAAGAGGTGAATTATTATTGTTAATGGACATAAAGAATATATGGTACTTTCTTTCTGTGCATGAAAAAGTCATACTGTTATTGACAGACAGTAACTACAATGTTATACATATTGGAGGGGGTTATGGGGGTGTCATCACAGTTCACAAAAAATAAATTTTGTCAATCACAACTCACAAGAATTAATTTTGTCAATCACAGTTCACGAATAGTTTGACAAAATGTTTCATGAAAAAAAACACAGGTCAATAGAACCAACATATTATACTCTGACGTAAACCTAACCTGTTAACTTCTTGTACCACTGTGAAACAATAAAGTTTTTTTTTGTGTTTTTTAAATCCTTATCACAAAGAATTTAATCAATTTCTATATCCAAGCTTGTTTCAAACCTTGATGCAGACGTTGAAAAAGAGAGGCTGCCAGTCCATTAAAGGGAAGTAACTAGTTAGTATTTTTTTTTGACGTGCAAATTGGTAGTAGATTTGAAAGATTATTTGCACTACGTGCATAATCCCTCACCGTTATTTTGCTGCACCTGCAGTTTTCTGCCAGAAAAAGAAGTTATTGATTGTTATTGAGGGAAAAGCCATGAAACAACATATTTATTTATGCCCTTGTTACTAAGTAAAATATAATAATACTAATTACTTTTTCTGTTATTTATATATATGGTATAATGAGAAGAATGTGATCAAAATGTTGAACAGACTCTCAATAGAACAGTTGTTGATCCAGTCACCATATATTAGTGCAGTTAGAAAATTTATTTGCAGTAATGTATGATATAATTTTTTTATCTACAAGTAAATTTTCTTTTTTAATGGATCAATGCACTTTATCTCAGTTTGTATGTACATTGTAGATTACATTTATGTAGTCCTCTCTGGGCCCTTAATCGGCCAATAAAATATGTTCTATGTTCTATAAAAATAGGAGATGTAGCATGATTGTTGATGAGACAGCCATCAATCAAATAACAGTCGAAAGTAAACTTCTACAGGTCTCATTACTGTCTTCAATAATGAACCGTCATCTATAAGGGTTACCACATTCAATTTAAAACACTAGACTTAAACTCAATAAATGGGAATGACCAGTGTGGTTTTAACAAAGTTTCTAGTCTCATTTATTGGTTTGAGTTATCCCAATGTTGTGGTAGTCATGCCTACCCTAGAGTGCTGAAGGTCAAACCAATGTCATTGAAATTGTATTTACTGCCTCAGTGCTTTTCTGCTTACCATGAATCATTAAGGTCAGAAGTAAGAACAAAGACTTGAGGGCTCCTAGACATGATAATGTGTCTAGGTAAAGTGGCATATTTCCCAACTGACTGTTTCTTCTGTGGTCTAGCACGTTAAAATCCGGCTCAGTGTGTCAGTCTAGTACAAAGCACAGTTTATCTATCATCATGCATTCATAAAATAAATAAGCTCTCATCCTGAATGTGCATGAAATATATGCCACATTCAATCAATCAATATAGAACTGTCAAGGCCAGCAGGTTCTTGATGCCAACCTTGTGTAAGCTTTTGAATACCAGTTGATGTCAGTTTGAATTGTACTGAATGTCACCTCTACAAACCAAATAAAATCATTTGCCTAATAAATCTAAAATAGGGTAAAGAAAATCTGTTCTGGTCAAGTTGTTTATTTATTACAAATATGATCATGTAAATGATTAAGAATTTTCAAAACTCGCATGATCTCAAATTTGATTGTACTTAATATGACTGCTATATAATATGATGACTAATAAGTATTAAAGTATGTAAGAGGTTAAGACCAGTTGTACATATATACCATTAACTGCATTATGGATGTCAGGAAATTTCATTCATTAGGTATTTATAGGACCGCAAAACTTTTAATGTTACGAAATTTACATTTTTTAAAAGAAAGAATATGGAAAAGATGCTAGAAAGACACAATCCACATCTTTAGTGCAAACTAAGCCAATCTTAGCATATAAAGTTCCAGCTTGCCAAGGGAAAGTATAAGTACTTAACTTTCCCAGACCTGAATTTTGCACGATCCGTGTAACAGGAATAGGAATCCTAGAACAGTGGCCCATGCCTTAATTTTTGAAACTTTTGTGTCCTCAATTACTCATGTCATTCAGGTATGAGACTAAACAGTAAAACAAATTAAAAACTAGACAGTCTGTTGACATATTCATGCAGAGTCTTTATTTAAAAAAAATTATGTAACCAAGGTTACATAACCAACATGCTGCTTCTCAATCAATGCATTAGTAAATATTGATCTTGAAATCCAATTATTCAGGATCTAGAAAACATTTTCTTCAATTGTTTATAGAAATTTCCATGCCAACATAGGGTGTGTTTGTTTGAACTTTCTCAGCTGGAAATTTTTGTTGAATATACAAAGGAAAAAGGTATTCTTACTTTATACATGTAAATTATATGTTTTATCTACCAAACTTTTCCATTGAGGCAGCACTTTCACAGTGGGAATCACAACCCTGTAATGCTGTGTTAACTTTGAAAAAAATGTCTTTGTCTGGAAACAATGAAATGTGTTGTATATTTTTGGCAGATTTCTGAGTCTGGCAACAACTGAGCAACTTTTGCTCAATTATTTGGAACCATTTGAATTTTCAGCACAATGATAACCGAAATAAAATACAGGTTGGGATTGATTTTGGATGATCTTGCCCGCCCATATTTTAAGGAAGTACCACATAGGGATATTTGTCTCCCTGTTTACTGAAAGCAGGGGTGGGGATCATGTATTACAGTCTGTAACGTAAGTACATACATAAATATAAGAGGTCATTCATGCTGAAACTTGAAACTTGGCATCATGGAAAAGTATATGGACAACTATGGAACAGATCCCCAAAAATTCAAATTCAAGCCCATTGGGTTAAATTTTGAAAAATGAATTTCACAATATCCAAGAAATGATGAAATCTCCTAAACTATAGAAGTTAGGATTTTGAAACTTATATCACAACTTACAATTCTGCTGCCATGTTGACAGAGGGTTTTGAAATTTCAGTCGCACCCTTGGGTGCATTGCCCATGTTTAGGTGACAAAAAATTACCAAAACATTTTTCTGAGAACTCATACACTGTAAATGATAGAAAGTTTTAAAAATTAAGTTCATTGATTGTCTGTGCAGAAGATTTCTGAATTTTGTAATTTGAATGGTCCCCTGTGGTTGGGCTACACCCAGATAAGTGAAATTTCAAGAAATGTAAACACCTGTTGAGATCGGGACACCTAAACCATATATATATTCTTATTGTTCCAATGAACTATGACATGTCACATGGAGTATAATACTAGTATATATTTCAAGATAAAAAGACAATTGTCCAGTTTTGTATTCATTTATAGTTAAGTGTTATAGTATTATTATTGGTAATTAAAGATACCATGATCTGGGTAAAACTAATTACTAGTTTGATTGTACTTTGCCAACATTGTACTCCATTGCAGACTAATAAATATTGATCTAATGGATTCTCCATGACAGCATTCATTACTAATCACACTAGCCTGTCCTGCATGTATTTTAGTTGGGTGTAAAAATACTTGTAGAACTAGTTCTATCACAGTCGCTGGGATCTACTTTATTTTCTGTTACATGTACATGTATAAGTGTTTCTGAACAGTAAGTACAGTTTTTACTGTTTGTACCTTCAGATTTTGTGTGCCTTGTTTGAGTAATCCAGGTAACTGTTGGTTTATGCATTTTTCCTTTAATCATAAATCTAGGATCAATTAAGGTACATATGTTCTTTGTTAATACTCTGAGAAAAGATTAGGCCAAGCTAGAAAATACAAATGTATGTTTGTTTGCACTTCTCCAATAAACCATTTTTCGATTTTGTTGATACATGTAGGAAGGCAAAATTATTTTTAGCTCACCTGGCCAGAGGCATTGTGAGCTATTATCATCATTTGGCATCTGTCATTGTCAACGTTAACATTTTGCATGTTTTGAAAAAAATCTTCCTCTCTGAAACTACTGAATGGATTTGGATGCAACTTTATATCATTGTTCCTTAGTGTGTTCTACACAAAGTTTGTGCTTCGATTTTGATCAATTGAAAAACATGGCTGCTGGGGTCTGACCGAAGATTTTCGCATTTATCTCAAAAAACCATTACCTTTAGCGTTGTGTTTAGCTAAATTCTGTCTAAGGATAAAATTGTTCAGCATGATGAAATCTTTCTGTAGTGAAATTTTTGTGGAAATCCCTTATCTCTTTTAGCAGTTATGGCCCTTTTTAGACGTTTTTTACGCTAATTTTGAAGTTAACATTTTAAAAATCTTCTATGAAACTACTGAATGGATTTAGATGAAACTTTGTATGATTGTTCCTTAGGGTATTCTGCACTAGGTTTATGCTTCGATTTTTGATCCGTTGAAAAACATGGCTGCCGTTACTAAAAATATAACATAAGGGTCTGACCAAAGATTTTTGCATGTATTTCAAAAACCATTAACTTTAGCCAGATTCTGACACAGGTTAAAAGTGTTCAGCATGATGAAATCTATCTGTGGGGAAATATCAAGGAAATTCCTTATTTCCTGCTGGAGTTATTAGCCTTTTTTGGATGTTTTATAGCTAATTTTGAAGTTAGTTTAAAAAATCCTCTCCTCTGAAACTGCTGAATTGATTCAGATGTTACTTTGTATGATCTAAGGGTATTCTGCACAAAGTTTAAATAAAAGGCTGTTTTGAAGGCAACTTTGAGACAGGTGAGCAATTACAGGCTCCTAGGAACCTCTAGTTTTATGTCCTTTTTTATGGCCTTTAGGCCGGGGCAGCATTTTACCCTTGTCATTACGCCCATCATTTTTTTGTCAAAGATTTCCCAGCTTGTGTATGTTTGATTGATTTGATATTTGGTTTGAAGCATTATCAGGGTGATTTGTTCAGTGCCTCACCTTTTCAGGTCTGTCATATTTATACTTCCTGTTGGCTGAGGATTGATTGAATTTCCATGCTGTGAAATTTTTGTCAAAGATCGCTCTGATTGTGTATGTTTGATTGAGTTAATTGAAGCATATTCAGGGTGAGTTGTACTGTGTCTCTCCTTTTCAGGTCCGTCTTATTTTATGTCTACTTCCTGTTTTTCAGATTCTTGTCCCATAGACACATATTTTCTCTTTGTTTAAACTTTGTCTTGCTTAAAAAGCATTGTTTTGGTTTAAATTCTTACTAATTTGCTAAAACATTGATTGATTGATTGAGTGTTGCTTAACGTCCAGTGTTAATATTTCATGCATATTCAGGACAAGAGCATATAAATGAGTAATGATTATGAACCCAGCTTTGTACTAGATCGACAAGCTGAGCCAGTTTTTAATGTGCTAGCTCATGAAAGCAACAGTCCACAGAATGACATGCCACTTCACCGAGACACATTATTCTGCTCTTAGTGGAGAAGCAGCAAATACTAATTTTAATGTCTTTGGTTTGATCTGACCAGGAATCGATCCTATGACCTTCAGCACTATAGGCAAGCACACTAACCATTATACCACCGAGGTGGTCCTAAATCATAAATAAACAAAATTACAATTAAGGTATTCAGACCATTATAAAAAGAGTGGTTAACTAGAGTTATTTTTTAACAATTTAGAGTAAATTGTGGTTTCCTTCACTTGCTATCTCATGAAAGCTACAGTCTCCCAGGAAGATATGCCACTGTCACCCACTTTACCCAGACATATTATTCTGACTTTGGACCGACCAGTCTTTTCTTTAACTCCTTAACACTCCCTGTGTAGTGGAGAAACAGCAAATTTCAGTTTTTATGTCATTGGTTGGAACCAAGCTTGATCAAACCCATGATCTTTCACACTCGAGGTGGGCACTTAAAGCATTAAACCACCAAGTGTGTCATTTGGCCTTAGAAGGAAATTTATTTGAAATTCATAATGACATATGAAGCTGACAAAAATTTTGTGTATAACGCTTCCATTGATTAATTTCCATAAATACAGATTCATTTATAGTTTAAAGTATGAGAAGACTTATACAGACTCATTAGGAAGACATTGACATATGTAATCTCCATGTTACATAAATGCATGCAAGCCTTATAAGTAATAAAATTATCCGTATATTTCCTCATTTTATATGAGTTAGGAGGAAGTTAAGATATTTGTAACAATAAAATAGAAACCACCTAAGGCAAGTTCACATGAATAAAATTTTTAAAGTAATTATGTCTTTATTTTAATATAGCATTATAGGCATTTTGTAAGGTTTTTTCAGCCTAAGACATGGTGTTGTTGAACATAATAATATAATATTTGTGGCAAGTTCAAGGTCTAATTAAAATTTAAGCTGCCAGTTGTTACTTTAATGTTTCTTCAGTACCATTTTTGTTGGACTGTTAGATATTAAACTGACCTTTTTTATTTTGGAAGACATTGTCTTATGTCATTGATGATTTTCTTTCCCACACATAATCCCATTCGTAACAGTCAGTCTACACATCTCATAGCTCCCAACAATGGTTGATCGGTAGTCCTACATGTATGTCATACTACATCAAATGTGAGGGGCCTGGGTGGCCAAGTGGTCTAGGTAGTTGAATTAAACTTACCTGTACATATCACTGTATCCTATCACCTATATGGCGTGAGTTTGCATCTGGGTTTGTACCATAAAAAACAGGTTGAGTTTAACTCGCATGGCACCTGATAAGGTGTCAGTTACCTGCCAAAGGTCGGTGGTTCTATCCGGGTACTCCGGCTTCCTCCATCAGTTAAACTGACCACTGTGATATGACTTAAATATTGTTGAAAGTGGCGTTAAATCCGAATCAAACAAACACATCAAATGTGCCATGTATGGTATGCCATTGCTTTAATTAAAACATAATTACATCACAATACACTTGGTATCTTTGGTTTCACTGCCATAAGAAGCTCACATCAGCTGATGTAAAGTCATCTTCTGACACCGGAAGTCAGAGGATTGAGCCCACAACAACTCAGCTCGTCTCAGATCTAATTTTAATTAGATCGCCCTGTTTGAGATATCTTTTAGCTTTGGGAAATCTTTTTGTCCTACCTGCAATTCCCAGTCCAATTTATTACTGGGTCCTGCTAATTACTTTGCCCTGGACATTAGTGTATCAATTATAATACTGTGTCCACACTTACCAAAGTTGTCATGTCATTTATTCAATTTTGTCAACAGGTAGTTATTTTTTGGAGGTGTTTTTGTCTTGTAGGGAGATCTTTCTGCATAATCAAAGGCCTCACACAAACATTAAGATGGTCAGATTTCCACTGATGGTTTGATTGATAAATCTGCTGGCATTATTATTTATACTTAATGGATTTGTAAGACACAATGAAGCTGTCTGCAAGTAATGCATTACATGAAATCTAAATCAAGCATGGAAAATCAATAAAAAGGAATTTAACAGGCCAATGTATACATTCAGGTAGATAATCATCCTTTTTATAGTACCTTAGGGACCCCAAGGCCAATTAATGAAGGAAATTATTTTGAAAAATGGTATTGGATAGAATTTTTTTGAAGTAAATAAAGTGATGACATAGGTTACTTAATAAAAACTGTTTAGATACAATTGGTAATTTTAAATAAACTCTCCCTACATAAAATTCAAGAGATGATCTTTTTAAAAGAATTTCTAGTTTCTTGACTGTCCTGTGTCATTGCAGTGCTCCACAAGCCATCCGTATTAGAAGTGTGGAGCACACCTTCTGTCCTACAAGTATACTCCTTTTCCTCAGGTATGCCATTCTTGTGTTTCTTTTTCAGTTTCTTACAGATGTTATGTCTCAGAGGTCTTGTTCCTAGGTATACTTGCACATTCAATATCATTCAAGACCAAATAAGCTGCTAAAACTATTTCAATAACCAGGCTTCAATTCCATTTAACATCTCAGTTAGAGAATTTTTTCAACTCTAAAACTGACCAATCAAATAACAGCATATTTAATATTTTAGAAAAAACTCAAGGATTTGAGGAAAATTATTTATGAAATTGAAGAGAGTACCCTCCAGTTCATGTTTTAATGCACGGATGTCTTTTTTTAAGACCCTGTCCTTTCTGAACCATGTATCATTAAATCGTTGTTGTATAGTAATTTTAGAGCAAATTTTTAATGTTTCAGTGTTTTCAATGTACATTAAATTTGCGTTATTTATGTGTGAACGTGATTGACATGGTCAATTGGCATTCGAATGCACATTGGATACATGTCAATGTTCCACATGAACACACCATTAGTTTAGTATGTCAGGCTTCCTAGCTTTGTTCATTTAAACTGCATTTAAAGTCATTTAAAAAGGATTGAATATGAAAGAAACTCAGAAGATGCATGTTTCTGTTACATTTGTGTTCCAATGCAATATTTTTCTCACAACAAAGAAGATGTAACATATTTTACAATTTTTTGCCAATGATGGTTTTTTTAATTTTCACTGCTGATTTATGTAGAAAAACCTCAAAATAACTTTAAAAGGCTCCTCATCATAATTGAATTGTATTTAGGCTTCAGAGGGTGTGTTTATTCCAGATGTTTATTATGCTGTATTTTTGTTCTATAACTCTGTGTGGACCATAGGTCTAATCTGCATTTTCCCAAAATACTTATAATGGGAATGGCCTATACATTATAAAGAAAAAAGTCTGTAATTATGGTCTGATAGATACTGAATTTTCTTCTCCTGCAGCTCAGGAAATATAACTCAACATCCAGGCTAGGGTATATTGTGATATAACTATCACGATATACACATCATGATATACCCATCACGATTTACCCTGTTTGAAACCTGAATAGCATATTCTGGTAACATAGTCTAACTTGACCTTGAATACAGAAATGGCAAAAGAGATCTTCATAGTCTAACAATTTATGTGATCCTATCATGTAAGCCATGTCTGTCCTTTTTTTTTGTCCTTTAGGACAATCAGTGTGATCTACTGCATTGCATATACATTGAAACTTTGTTATATTACATTCAAATTAAAATAGAAATGTACTTTCGTTTTGAAAGCGTGTGATTTAAAATTGAATATGTTGAATATTTTTATCCTTATTATTGAATATGTTCCAAAAATAGTGTGGGAAGTATTCAGTAAAATTCAAATCAATCTCAAATTTGCATAATCGTCAAACTTTGATTGTGACATGTCATGTAAAAATCTTTTATTGGAAATTGATGGTTTTACCTTGAACTATAGGAATTTTGGACTTTGACTTTTAAGTGCAAGTAAGTAGAGTACTTTTTGATATTATCTCATCTACATGATATGAAAAGGTGCGACACCAAATTTCAAAGCAGTTCATTTCTTTCAGTGTAAAAATACATGCATAAACATTTTTTTGTTAAGGTAACTTGCCATTCCATTTTTGTAATTTTTGGTTAAACTGTCTCCTTCTTTTCCATAAATTCTGTCCTTCAGTCCTACCATATTTTATGTCCAGACTCTGATGGCTAAAGGTTCCTTCTTCCAATTTGAACAAAATTTAGACAGATTGAAAGGAAAGAGGTCAATATGTCAAAGCCAAGGTAACTGCCTTGGTGGTGTAATGATTAGTGTGCTAGATGGAGTCCTTTGTTCTATACATGTATATATCTGGTCGAGTCAAACCAAAGATATTAAAACTGCTATTTGCTGTTTCTCTGCTTAGCATGCAGCATTTAAGAGTAAGAGCAAAGACTTGCTGGCCCAGAGTCAGAATAATGTGTCTAGATGAAGTGGCATGTCTTCCTGCTGTTTTTCCTGTTATTTTTGTTAGCTTGCACATTTAAAATTTGGCTCAGTGTGTAAGTCTAGTACAATGCAGGGTTCTTCATTACCACTCATTAATATGCTCTCATCCTGAATGGTAATATATTCAATCAATCAAACAAAGTCAAAGTTAATATTTTTGTTTTTAAATTTTAGTTTCAGAACTATAACATTTTTAATAACCAATTTAAAAAATCTAACACAAAAGAGGAAGAAAACCATTTGATTTTTAAAGTCAGTTAGTCAAAGATGAAGATCATGAGTATTGAAAATAGAATTTTTTTAACATATATTTTATCTGATTTTGACAGGGTTTGTTCCCAATGATTCCTTGTAAAAATTGCAGCAAAACATAATCCAAGCACTTATTTCAATATTTTTAGTAATTTTCATGATAAAAGGAGCCCATAGGGGACCAAAACTGTCATTGTGTTCTGCTTTGAAAATTTACATTTTTCATCAGATTTTACAAGTAATGGGATTTTATTTCATGGATCCCTATGAATAATTTCTTTCATTTGTCATCAAGTTCATTTTCATTATCAAAGTGGACTAAGGGGAAAAAAATTTGTGAAAATGGCCAATAATGAGATTTACAGAAGAAATAGGAATAATTTCATTTAAAAATATTCCTATTTGTTTCACAATCTTATACAACACCTCCCAACCCATATGGAACATAATTTTTATCTGTACATCTGCTAGGGAATCTGGTTTCAGTTTTACAGGACAGGAGATGGAAGGGTCAATTAGATGACTGAAACATTAAATCTTTACCCAAACATTATACCCTTGAAAGCAAGCTTCACTCTCATATAAAGTACTTAATGAAACCAATGTTGTTTCAAATCTAGATCCTGAAATTTCCTGAATTGTCTCCCTTTCATTGTTTGTATTAGTGTTCTTGTACTGACCAAAATTAGTTCTGTTGCTGGCCAGTTGAGAGAAGATCCACTGAACATGTTTATCTTTCCATTTTTTGCTCAATCAAGTTCATGACATCAGATGATGAACACAGCACCACAACTAAAATATTTTTTAAATGAAACTTTTAACACTTAAATGCATATTGATTTATAACAATTAAGTGGGTATTTATTTACTTTAAGGATGTAATGCAGAGATGAGACCTCTTGTAATGTAGTGTATACAACTTGACAGTTGTACAGATACGATGGCAAAGGATGATTTAGTGGACGCCACCCTACCTGATCGTGATGAAGCCAAAGAATTTTATGCCAAATATGAACCAAAGGAAGCTTTAGGAAAGTAAGATGTTTTAACATTTCTATGTTACTCTGTCTTTAAAGTCTTCCCTTTGTAGTCTAATTGGGGGTCCAATTGCTGCTGAAGAGTTTTTGTATCCCCCGCCTTAAGGCTATGGGGCATGACCCTCAACCAAATGTACATCCACCTGAACCTCCACACCTGGGACAGTTTTTTTATCCCCCGCCTTAAGGCTATGGGGCATAACCCTCAACCAAATGTACATCCACCTGAACCTCCACACCTGGGACAGTTTTTGTCAAAGATTACTCACCATGAGTATGTGGATTGATTTGATTCATTATCATGTGAATTGAACCATGTCTCCCCTTTTCTGGTCTGGTCCACTTCCTGTTTGGTGGGACAGAGACATCATTGTCCCATGGACACATTTTATCTTTTGTTTTTTAAATATTTATAGATTAAGTAGTTAAACAAGCTTTCGAGATGGACTGATGGGTTGAAGGCTCTGAAATTTTTACCTGTCTTCCATATGAAGGGTAAATGCAGGTCCAATAAGAATTAACCACTCAGTCCATCTGTCTATCAGTCAGTCTGTCCCTCTGTAACACTAAAAAAAGTTATTAGTTTCCAGTCAAACTGAAATTCAATTTGTTCATTTGATGATTTAAAAATGTTCCGAGATGACTATGTTAAATATTTCAATAAAAATATGATTTTAAAAACTTTTATGCTGTATTCACTCCTGATGCATTATTTCACATTATTAAATACACACTGAGCAAAATACTTCAACGTTTTTAAAGTGCATTAAATATTTTGAACTTGTATTACAATGTCATAATGTATTCCATTACATTCAATTGATAATATCTTGCTGTGAAAGCAGCATTAAAATCCGAAATTGTGAACAATTGTTGGGTCATTCTACTTAGGTCATTATATTCTAAGTATATACAATATTAGTTAAATGTCAGAAAGGTATCAATGCTAAGGAACTGGGGAAGAGTGAGGTTTACTGAGTCCTTCAACAGTTTTGTGCGGAATACAAAAATGTTGAAATTTTTTCAGTCATTATTCTAATATTGTTTTTATACTGCAGCGATAAATATATTGAGATTACTTTTGCGGTCGTATTATGGTATGATGCTGTCAGCGTCTGTAGACAGGTTAGTTTCTGCACGATAAATTTTGTTCTAGTTAACCAATCCTTTTAATATTTTAGGACATTGATTATTGGTTGGAAATAAAGGTTGGTACTGATTTTGGTGGATCTAGCCCAACCCGTTTTTTAGGGAGGGGTCATAAGGTGTTTTTTTCTTATTTGAATGCAAGCTCTTTACTTCTTGTCCAATTTTGATGGTTTTTTTTTTCTTTTTATTCCCCTTGAAAAAACCAACATTATAGGACACAAGCATCATGACCTATCTCTTACTGTTATTGAGATATGAGGGGTCCAAATACAGCCACGCCCTAATTTTTGAAACTTTTTTTTGCAAATGATCCCTTATGAAAAATGCAATAAAAGTTATTCCAAGCATTTTTCCTAAAATTTACTGTTTTTTGTGTAAAAGGGGTCAAAGGGTTTAAAAAATGTGATTTTGCAGATGTGAAATTTTTATTTTTCATTCGATTTTGATGGGGTTTTTTGCATTTAATTCCTCTCAATGAGAGCCTTCAGTAGTATGTCAACAGATTTTCTCTATCTTCTACCGTTTTCGAGCTAAAAGGGGACAAAGTAGTGGGGGGAGGGGGAATTCAATTTCGTATAATATGGAAAAATTTTTATTTTTAATTCCATTTTGATGGGGTTTTTTGCAAATGATTCCTCATAAAAAATGCAATAAAAGTTACTCCAAGCATTTTTTTGTAAACTGTACTGTTTTTTGTATAAAAGGGGTTAAATGGTTTAAAAATGCGATTTTGCTGGAGATGTTTACTTTTTATTTTTCATCCGATTTTGATGGGTTTTTTTGTATTTAATTCCACTCAATGAGTGCTTTCAGCGGTTTGTCAACATATTTCTCTATCTTTTACCGTTTTTGAGCTAAAAGGGGTCAAAGTAGTGTGGGAATTCAATTTCGTATAATATATCTAAAAATATTTTAATACGATTTTGATGGGTTTTTTCCCAAATGATGCCTTATGAAAAAATTAGCAAAGTGACACCAGTTTAGAGGATAATATGTACCAAAATGATCTTTTACCCAGTCATATCACTTTGTTCAGCATATTACTGTGTCCAGCTCTATACAGTGTCCAACACATTACTGTGTCCAGCAAATTATTGGGTTCAACAAAATACTGTGTCCACACTTACCCAAAGAGTCTTTTATTCACCTTTCACATTTCAGCGTGCTGCGGTCGTATCATCCTGTGCTTGCGAAGCACCTCTGTTTTATTTGTAGCAATCTGACTCTGATCTCTTTTCTAAAGAAGTCAAAAATAACTTTTTTCGTTTAAAATTTTAAAATAGAAACATTTGTAATTAGAAATACATGTAATATACAGTGAACTCCACTTAATTATGTTAATGACATACCTGTTATTAACATATTTCTCTCTATTGCGTACAATTCTGAAGCACAAAACTTTTGAATCAATGTTTCGCAAAGCCAAGGGACGCTATTGAAAATACATGTACATATGTTACCTACAATACAATGCAATCCCCACCAGGACTGTAATCATTGACTAAAGTTTCTTTTTTCTGTTGCAAAAGTTTGGGAAAATAGGTTTTAGGACAATAACTCCAAATGTTTACATTAAATTAATCTTTGTGATATAGTTAAATACATTTATTAAACAAGTAAAAATCCTATTGATTATTTGGATAATCCATTCAATGACAAAGACACAGCTTTTTATCACATGCTTAATACAGCAGGATCTTTGTACGTTGTAAAAGACCCAAAGGTTGGAAGGTAACATGCAGACGTTTGAATATTCTGTTTGACTGGTTGTCTCATTAACAATTGTACCACAACTCCATACATGCCATAAAAAGCGCATCCTCACCTTGATTATTTATTTACTGAGATTTTAGTTTCACAATACTTCTAATACCAGTACATAATATATTTCAACACCAGTAATTGATGAAATCCTTAAGTTAATTATATAAGACATACTGTGAGCCACTACGCACAAGTGGTATCAATGTTCTCCTCTTCGAGCAAGCTTAACAGAACGATGTATTAGACCCCAGGAAGCTCGATCCAACGCATAAGAACATCATAATTCTTAACGACTTAATGGTGAACAAGCAGAACAAATGAGAAGATTGTAACATGCATGGACGTCAAAACAATTTCCACTGCTTCTATCTGTGTCTCCTCCATAATTTCTCACCTACTCCTACCAATTCTAGGATTTTATAGATCATCCCGGATTGAAATTCTTCTAATTCAGAGTTTTTCCAAAACAATTGTTTATGAAATCGTCGTTTTCCAAGTTTTCCCAACACTGCCATCTTTTGAACGAATTGATTGTCTAATGTTAATCTAAGTGGAACACGATGGATTCACATTTTATGTTTTGGGTTGGGTTCTTTTCAAGATTTGTGCTAAAAAATGGGAGGTGATGTAGAACCCTCGTTTTGACACAACTTTAATTCTGACAACTTCATTGATTTTGCATGAAACCCTTGGAACGAGAATCTCTATGCGAGAATATCACAGGATTCGCCACGTGACAAAAGTGTTTTTGGTATAATCATATTGTGATACAATAATCATCAATTTTTACCAATTTTCTATCATTGAATGCTCGCCTCGCCTTATACATTCATTTTTAAGTTATTAAAAATTATTCGAAAATACCAGATAAGGCACCCGTCATGCCCATAGTGGAGCAGGAGTTTCTTACCCTTCCGGAGCACCTGAACTAACCCCGGTTTTTTGTAGGGTTTATGTTTCTCCGGTTTAGTTTCAGTGTAATATTGTGTGTTCTATGTTTGTCTTCATTTTGTTTGACTGTCTTATGACTTAACGATTTCTGCCTGCCCCTTTGGTATCTTCGAATTCTTTTTATAATAACTTAAAAATGAATGTATAAGCTTGCTCGAAGAGGAAACATTGATACCACTTGTGCGTGGTGGTGTCATCAGGTCCGAATGTAGACTGTGGAATGAGGGGAACTGTTTTTGATGGAGAGATGGCTGAAAAAACCTCCTTCAAGAACCCTTTCCTCCTCAGTACCCGCTGCAAGAGCTGAAAAAAGCGATTAATGAAGCGATTTTTCGAATACGTAGAGACGATCAAAGTGGAGACAACGATCACATAGGAGAAGGTTGTTGAGCAGCGTTGTCGTGCCACACTCCGATTTCTCGATGAACAGTCCTCTAATCGACTGCTGAGTGAGCAGAAAGTGATTAAATCTCCGTGCTGTGGATATGTTGTAGGAAACGTCTTCGACGTTCATTTATTTAAATAAATCAACGATTGGTGGCAGTATCGTGAACAAGATCATCAACCGTTTCCCGTCGAGTTTCATCTTCTTTGTCACAACTTCAACGGACCGGAAACCAAACTGCGCAAGTGACTCATTCCTTCTAAAGGCTTGGTCTAAAAGGGGCAATTAATTTTAAGCCGCTTTTTATCACGACCTCTTCTATGCAAAGCATAAGAATAAATTCGCCCAACTCCATTTGCGACAAAACCTCGCTTGATGTCATTCCCAATCCCACCTCACGTGAACACAAGGACCGCATCATCGTCAAACCCATCATCGCCACCAAAACGCGATTTGGACTAGGGGTTTAAAAGACTTTCTATTCAGATCAGCTAGCGGAAACCTGTACTTGTGAAAGTGTTTATTGGGGGTGTGAACAAAATCGGGCGGCCGATCTTGTAAATATAAATGTTTTCTCCCGTGAAAAAAAAAAAGAAATACAAATTCGAGCGTGGTTGAACCGTACCATGAAAGAGATGTTAAAGTATTTCTCAGACAACTCCAATCGCTCCTATCTATCTGTTTTGACTTAGTTGCTTCACAATTACAACAAACACTGTTCCACCAAAATGACGCCTATCGCAACCAGTCAGAGTGGGTATGGAACAAACGTATACTGAAACCTTTAAGGAGATCTTCCACCAATGCAGTGTGTGTGACAAAGTTCGAATTGCCAAGAAGAAAGGCACTTTTGAGAAGGATTATACACCCGTTGGACCGAGGAAGTTTTTTAAATTGTGTCAACTTATTCCCAACCAGTCCCAACTGATCGCCACAAGGACTTCAACGGGTAAGAAATCTAGGCTGCTTCACCGAGACCGAACTTTAAAAGACAAGCCAAGACATCTAAAGCATGGAAAAGGTCTCGAGGAGGCGAACCCATGATGGCATTTGGAAGATCTGTGTCAAACTAAAAGGAAACCTCGCCGCTTAAGGCTCACGACCTTCCGTTCCGCAATCGAGGCGAGAGCGCCAACAATATCACCAGTGAGGCGGATTACCTATTGGGAAGTGAAAATACATGTAATTATTATTGAGGCAGCGTGGGAAAGGTCACAATGGCTTTAAATAGATCTATCAAGGTTTTTTTTATTTACAGTAACGTAAACATCTGGAAACCATTGCTTTTTTTGACATTTCGTTCTATTTACAGCCTCCGTGACCTCGACATTTAACCTAGTCACCCACGACTCAATAAGTGTAATTTCTCTTTTATAGTCCAGCGTAGACGTGGTAGAATATCCATTCGAGAGATCAAAATTGCATAGTCCAAAGAAACAAGAAAAACTCGAAACAAACCAGGTGCCTGGGTGGCCGAGTGGTCTTCGTTGTAGATGTAAACTTTTCTGTACTTATCACTGCAACCTTTCACACAACGGCGTGACTTCACGCCTGTCTTTGCGCCACATCAAAAGGTGTCCTTTGATTCACATCGAATGTGATGAGGTTTGTTAGTTACCGTTCGTATGTGGGTGATTCTCCCGTGTACTCTGGCTTCCTCTACTAGTAAAACTGACAGCCTCGAAATGACTGAAATGCAGTAGAAAGTAGCATTGTACCCGAAAGAAACAAACAAAAATCGAAATAAACAAAAGACAAAATAAAAACAAAGGTTTGGACTCTTTGAATTCATTTACGAATCAGGAGTGGGATCAGGTGTTCCGAAAAGGTATGCGTAACACCCGTTGCAGAATCTTTTTACTCGCGTAGCCAGCTGAAAACATTTTAAATGTAGTCTGTCCATGATAGTTTAACAGCCATCTTATTTATGCTTTAATTCGTTTTCACTCTGATAATTCTGTTAACGCAAGGAATATGATTTCCATGGCATTTTAAACCCATGTATAAAAAAGATCGACCAAGTTTATACAATATTTATTAAAAGAATATAAAAGTTCTTCTATAAAATTATCTGGACAACATTAGTCTATACATAAAACTACAATATAAATTTGCTAAACATGTAAAAAATATAAAGAGGAGGATTAAAGACTCATATATATGTTTAACCCCGCAACATTCTCTTTGCGCCCGTCTCATGACAGGGACATGTAATCCAGCGAATATCGGGATTTTATGTTCAAGTGTTTCTTGTTTTGCCGATAGTTGTTATATTTGAATATCATCATATTTTACTTTGGTTGGGCTTTTAAAGATTGCTGTAAGGTGTTGACATGTGTATATATGGAAGGACTCAACACAACATGTAGACGTGTGTGATAAACACGTCTTGAAGTGCTGTCTCAATGCAATCATTCCACATCTTCTTTTTCAATAAAGAAATCGAAAAAATAAATTAGACTTTAACATGTTTAAGCACATCTTTGTAATTAATTTGTCTTATTCACCAAGCAATTATAAAAGAAGAATTTCTGTATGCTGGAATTAGTCTTTTAAAGAATTTATTTAGTATTCATGGTAATCGGTATGGAACCTTTCCAGGAATAAACTATATATATGTGTGCAAAAGTACATGTTAATTTCGAATTGATTGTGGAAATTCAAGACC
>JAULBM010107977.1:7280-18944 GCA_032357055.1 Geukensia granosissima | reverse complement strand
TGGAGGACATTTAACTGTAGTACAAGAATTAATCCGTGCAGGTTGTAGTCCTACAGAAAAGAATACAAAGGTATATACCTAATGCAATAATGTTTTACTAATGTCAATTGGAATTGTATCAATGTTCTGTCTTTGTAAATGTATATTCTTTATTTGAACATACTGTACATTTTCTAGGTTTTTCACAAAATGCTTGAAAATACTATTTCAGTGTTTACTCCTACAAACAATTTAGATAATAAGAATGATTTTATTTTGATGCCGAATAATAAGAAAGTATATCAATCGAATTTTGCTGTTAATCACTTTTTTCCAACAGTCCATAACTATTATTCATCAAACAATGTTCCACAGATGTTTGTTTAAATCCTAAAACCTGTAAGTAATGGGAGGCTCCGAAAAAGCTGCACTTAGTAGTTGTGGCTTCCTTTTTCGAGGTTACTCCTTTAATTTATTTCTATTGTAAACTTAACTAACCGATTATCGTTACATTTAAATATCATTTTATTATTGGACTTTTACAGCTTGGCTTACAATATAGATTTTTCTCAAATGCCGATTGTTTTAGAGTATCCATAGTGCATATCTTTTTACAAATAAGGCAATTGAATTTGCCTGGTCTGCAAATGATTATTGCCTAAAATGTTGAAATAGCTCTTTATCCTTAGTAAATACGTAAAACTGATAATGTCATTAGTTAATAACTTACAATATTTTTATTTAGCTTTATATTTGTACAAATACCTAGCTTTTATTGTTACATATTGATATCTGTTATACATCTATTGTTTGTGATTTATGTCAGGTAATCATATGCCAAAAAACAGTCCATTCAAGAACTTTGACGGCTATCGGATAAAAAGTAAAAAAAAAATGCGAGAATTTATCTGTGCGGATTTGAAATTTCTTTGAATATACGTTCCTAAAAGTTGTTGCAAATCGCATTTCAGAATTACCCTGTTCAATGCCTTTACAATGTAATATTATTTGATAGTTATGAATTAGAAAACAACCAAATTTTTTTTATTCCACCATAGATTGTAGTTGCATGATCGGCAATTGATATTAATGTACAATTACAACAAAACGCCTTCCACATAATCGACATAACATATTTATGTTTTCATTTTCATCCTTATTTGTAGTTTTATGATTCGAATTTGGTATAATTATCAAACCCAGAGAAACACCGGCTTGTTACCTGACTGAGGACGAAACAAACACCTATACACATACTTTATGGGGGATGCGGGATAAACGGATGAACCTAAAATTGTGTCATGAATTGTGCAATTATAAGAACTATCTTAATAAAATTTTGAAATTAAAAAAGTATAACGGATAAAATTATTAAGGGAAACGCAAAGGAACTATTACACTATACGTTAATCTTAATATAAAAATGATGTTGTACGAACATTACACATTACTTCGGAACAAAAGATGTAATTGGAAACATCTGATCCATTTATTTATGTTTACATTACTTAATTAAGACATGAATCAAAAATATCAAATAAGTCTATTGCAGTAACAGACAAACTATACACATAAAAAAGTCATTCACTCCGACTAAGGAGTGTCTAAAAAAAATAAATATACTAAACAGAAATACACTCTTAAAAAAGATGCATCTCTGACGAGTGCGCGCAGTTACTGCAAGCAAGCTGAGGATAAAATTCCTAATTAAAATACACTAAGCATCTTAACAGTAGATGTCATGAAACAGATTATGCCCGACAATATAATATTATGCTGTTATTAATCGCAAAGAAAGACGAAATTAATGCAATACCAAATTTTTCTACATCTGTGTAAGAAAGCGATGGGTTTTTTATATTGGTACTAACAAGTACAGTGTTTATGTTTTGATTTCAACGTCGAACCTATACCATTTGTGGTTTGTTTAACGAAAAAGTTCGATATACACATAAAAAGACATCCACTTCGACTAAAGAGTGCCTAAATGACAGTTAATATACTAAACAGAAATACACGCTGAAAAAAGATGCATCTCTGACCAGTGAGCGCAATTACTGCAAGCAGGCTGAGGATAAAATTCATAATTAAAATACATTAAGCATCTTAACAGAGGATGTGATCAAATACATTATGTCCGACAATCTAATATTATGCTGTAATTTATCGCAAGACGAGATTCATGCAATAGCAAATTTATCAATATATGTGTGAGGAAGCGATGAGATTTTAATATCGGTACTTGCAAGTACATTGTTAATGTTCGGACTTCAACGTCGAACCTGTACCATTTGTGGTTTGTTTAACGAAATAGTTTGATATAACACAACACTCATTTATTTGCTTTATATGTAATGTTTTCATGAAATGTAGGATGGGATTTTCCTTGTCGACCCACTCGATGGTTTTATGGTAAGCTTGCTGACCTAATATGCGAAAGGTCATGGTTCGATTCCCAGGGGTATTCAAACCATAGAGATTAAAATTGGAATTTGCTGCTTCCCCGCTTACCAAGTCTAAAAACCTTGTGATATAATTATCAATTATGAAAACGTTTATCAGTAAGATGTAGGTAGCGACCATTTAGGCAGAAACTTTCGTTCAAACACTTGTGAACCGTATTAGTTGTTATATATATAGATATACACCATTTGAAGGAGCCAAAATACGTTTTCACGAAGAAACGGGACGTTAACTATAGGAGCAGACAAACTGTCGCTTTTATCCTACTTTTTAGTGCATAAACAACCCTGTGATTTGTTTAATTCAAATGGAAATTGGGTTACGGGAATTATTGATAAAAGTTTTATTCAAGTCAACATTTTGTGGATAATTTTTGAAAAAAAAAAAAAAAATACGCGTGATGATTTTTAGCTTAAACATCATCCAGATATTTAAAGTCATTATTAAACTTGACCACTACATCCTCTTTTGAAAGGTTATAAATTGTGATTTCTAATGATATAACAATTAAAATGCCATGAGAGGAGCCAAGTTAGTTCCAATTTTTATGCCGAATATTTTTCGAAAGACTTTGTTGCCAAATCATGCATAAATATTATAAAGGAAAGATTCGACCGCTGTAACCATGCCTGATGGTAACCAAAGTATGTATTTAGTATAAGGTCCATCGCTAAAAAGGAATTATTGTAGCGTATGAAAGTACAACCATAATTGTTGAATGACAATTGATTAGATATGAAAACTTTTCCTTAAAATAAGTGTATCTGGTAAACTAGTATAAAGTGTACTAATATCATGGCTGTCCATTGTAGAAAAGGAGACGTTAACATGCCGATCGCCATTACATTTTAATTTTCTCCTAGATGATCATTGCATCAGAATCAACTAATTACAGCATACTACGTCCAACGTGATAGTCCCAAGACTATAAGGGAGGAATTAAAAAAAACACTTTAGATATTAAATAAATTGATGACTTGAAATTGGCTTTTGAACAAAAACATAAATTTTAATTGTAAATTTAGACTTCGAAATTTCTATTATATAACTACCATATATATATGGCTATATTCCTGCTTTACTGCCTATGGTGAAGTTGATTTGATACGCTCGAATCTGTTCCAAATATTAGGCTTTCAAATGAGAGCGTTAATGTTTCGCGTTAATTAGCGCAACAAGAGTACTCCCAATCATTGGTAATTGTGTATTTCCAATCAAAGTTGATATCATCTCTATCTAAATTTTATAGACGCCAACGTGAATTGGTTATTCCAAATGATATCAGTGTCGCTCAACCAGTTGAAGACCTGTTTCCGATAATCCAATAATGAGTTGACCTCTTCTCGGACTGACCTTAACCTGGATAACCTGTTAACGTTTCCACGATAGATGTTGCCCGCAGGACTGAAGATGCTTACTCTTTGAGAACACACGATCCCACGATTTCGTTATTTATCATAAAACATCATCTTGTCTGTTCTTAAAAATGCCCATTATTTATAAACATTTTATGAAAAGGAATTCGAAGATACCAAAGGGGCAAACAGAAATCGTTAAGTCTGAAGACAGACAATACCATGGCCAACAAAATGAAACGAAAGACAAAAATAAAACACACAACACTACACTGAAAACTAAAACTGGAGTTACACGAACCCAAAAAAACCAGGGTGAGTTCAGGTGCTCCGGAAGGGTAAGCAACTCCTGCTCCACTCGTGGTACCCGTCGTGTTACTCAGTAGTCAAATATAAACTATTTTTTTTGTTTTTCAATTTTTTCCTTGGATCGCCATAATGTGCCCATAACATGAAAGTTTTTCAAGTCACATATTGCATGTTCAACATTTATCCTTATTTCCGTTATGAAACAGTTCAGTTTCCTGCACTTGCTCTAACGTTATAAGGTCTAGCATTAAATTGCATTCGAGTGTAGATGTTAGAAACGGACAACCATTTTATTGTTATTCCTAGATAAATGTTTGAAAAGTCGTTCAAAAACATGATACATGTAATGAAATACATATACCTCAATTTTGTTTGCCAGCAGCTTTTTTTATCAAAAAGAATCCAAAGAACTAGAAAAAATAAAGTTGGCTTCCTTTATCTCTAACCGCCTAGTGGTGTGATGGTGTAATGCTGCCTCAGGTGCGGAGGTCGTTCGACCGAGTTCTGGCCGGGTCAATCCAAAGACATGGAAATTGGTATTTGCTTTTTCTCTTCTAAGTAAGCATCATTTAGGAGTTAGAGCAAAGAATGGTCGGCCAAGAGTCAGATTTATGTCTAAGGATAAAGTGGCATGTATTCCTTCTTACTTTTCCTTTCGTAGGTTAGCACGTTAAAAATCCGGGTAGAGTGTCGGTATAGTAAATTGAATGGATCATTCATCATCATTCAATCATATGATCTCGTCCTGAGTATGCATGAAATATTTGCCGCTGGACTTTAAGCAACAATCAATTAATTAATCATTCTATTTCTCTACCCTAGGGTGTCATTATTTCCTAATCCCGCTACAGGTTTGCTGAATTTCCCGCTTTGGTGGTCTTTAATTTTTTAATCATTTTAGCAAATTTCACATTCGTTAATTTCCCCTGATCTATCAATGCATTTCACATGCAAAGGATATTTTCGCGATGAAACACAAGTTAGTATAGGAATACTGCAAAATCAGCTTAGTTTTGAACAAGTCAGTTACAGCCAATAAAGAGATACAAAACAATGTTAAAATAAAAATGATTATTGCGCTGCATGTATGATATGAACATTATTTTGTATAGTACATAAACATAAATCTACAATATTCGCTATATGGAGAAACGCAATGACTGTGTGTGGTAACGCTTTCAATTTTCAAAGTATGACAATATTTCCGAGGTAAAATATGGGTAAATATCTGTACCAAGTGGACAGTCGTTTGTCAAAAAATTTGCGGTCGTATTATGTTATGGCGTTGTCGTCGGCGTCGGCGTCTTCTCTCTGTGGACACAAAAGTTTCCGCAATTTATCTTTGATGGGATGAACCGATTTTTTAAAAATATTTTTAAACATTGATTTCTGTATGAGATATGGTTTGGGATTGAACTGGGAGTTCTAACTCTCCCCTCCCGTTTTTTTATGACGGGCAAAAGGGGCTTTTTAATATTTTTCAGAAATTTTTTTAATTTACATCCAATTTGTCATTGTGTTCCTTGTCAAAAAATCTATCAATTGGACTCCTCTCGCCATGCTCTATCTCTAACGGTTTTTGAGTTACAAGAAGTTGAAAATTGACTAAAAGGGGCTAAAAACGTGATTTTTCAGGCGATGGGAATTTTTTTATTTTTCATTGGATTTTGATAGGAGTTTTTTCATTTGAGAGATTTTAGTGGTATGTCAACACATTTTCTCCCCTTCTTACAGTTTTCAAGATAAAATGAGTGAAAAGTGTAATTTTGCGTCATGTTGTGGGATATGTGAAAATTTTATTTTTCGTCAGATTTTGATGGGATTTTCATTTGATTCATCTCAATGAGAGCTTTCAGTTATATGTCAATATGTCAGTTATATTGTATCTTTATGGGGTCAAAGTGAGGAAAAAAGTCATTTTTGTTTTATATAGAAATTTTTTATTTTTCATCTTACTTTTGATGTTTTTTTTTCAAATCATTCCTTATGAAAAATGCAGCCAACATGAACACTAGTTTTGAGGATAATGCTAGTCAAAATGGTCACTTTGCTTGTCCATTTATGGTGTGTTCAGCACTTTACTGTGTCCAGCACTTTACTGTTTCCAGGACTTTACAGTGTCCAGAACTTTATTGTGTCCAGCACATTACTGTGTCCAACACAATATTGTGTCAAGCAAAATACTTTGTCCACACTTACCCAAAAAATCTTTTGTCCACCTTTCACCTTTCAACGTGCTGCGGTCGTTTTATGTGCTTGCGAAGCACCTCCGTTTAAATTTGATATTACTTGGAATTGAAGCTCCAGAATATATTTATTTATTAAATTTAGAGAAAGAATCCTTTACAACAGTAAAAAATAATCGTTTTGGAGGACTGTCACATGGACAATCCTACCACATCTCACTTTTCGATACCCCAAATTTCATGTTATTTGGTCAGTCCCTTACATCTTCTATCTCATTTAGGCCATAATAACGACATGTTAAGTCACAATTTACTACGTTTTATAATTCTGCCATCGGCGGTCATCAAGCAACTGGAAGTTTGCCAAAATATACGTTAATTTTTCAGGAAAATTTTTTTTTTAATATCTCCAAATCCATCTACTTACGAGCTACAAATAATCTTGCACCTTTTGAAATCTCCCCTCCAATATTATTATATATATACTTAGGACCATAACTATGAGTATGATAGTTTTCGAAAAAGTCTATTGACAACACAGTAGTAAATCGTCAGACATACTGTGTTTGACAACATCTCTCGTTAAGAGGCTTGATGTTTTATCATCATGAATCAGAAATCCTATGATGACTATTCCTAACTTGTGAAAGACACATTAGACATGTGTTGGGGTTAAACGAGTTCAGTGGGAAACCACCCTTCCCACAGGAAGGAGTAAATATATTCACAAAATACCAGTATCAAATGAAACAAATCAAATAAAACAAAAGCAGTAACAGGCGAATTATAAAAATCTAACAGAAATTCGTCCAGTCCGACTAGACAGTACTTGAATAACGACCAAAACCTACAAAAAGTACATGACAAAAAAGAATATACTTTGCTCATGAATGTCGCTAGTACTAAAAGCAAACTCAAGATATTTAACAATTCTAAACAAGCCTGGCTTTCGAAATGAAAAAGCCGATACCTGATTCCTTTTTAGACTTAATAAATGTTACTAGAAGTTTCCGAGAAAATTCAGGAAAGTATCGATTTGTCAAGACAAAAGTGACA
Source organism: Geukensia granosissima (assembly GCA_032357055.1). NCBI lineage: Eukaryota > Metazoa > Mollusca > Bivalvia > Mytilida > Mytilidae > Geukensia > Geukensia granosissima. Next base: position 11,596 of record JAULBM010107977.1, on the reverse strand, counting down.
AAATTAACATTCTGAAATTGATTTTCTCTTTATTTTTAAACCTATTCAGATAGAAATGAATAACTTAAGTTTTAAGTAATTGTAAATCATGATATCTTTATAATCTGCTTCAGTATGAAGAGAGCATCTTTAATTACCCATGGGGGATTTGGGTAAGTAATTTTAGTAGCTTCAGGCTGTATGCAATTCTCGTTCAATAAATCATGCATCAAAATGAAGGATATACTTAACCTGCAATATTAAAATCCATAATGATGATATATAAATATTTGTAATGTGAAAATTAGTAAGGCAGTCTTATAAGTTATACGCAAAACCAAGTCCTGATATTATAAATTATTTAGTCGACTCGTTTGTTTTAAGGTGAAATGTTAGCCGAACCTTATAACTATCGAGGAGACCAAAAAAAATCATCATTTGAGGACCTGTTTGCGTATATGTCGTTTTGAAGAATAATTGACGCGTATTTGCTGGATAAAGAAATACACTAATAAATCGATTGAGTCTGTGATATAAGCATGTCTGGTGCATGTGGTGACCTTGTGTGACCGCTGATAAAGATCAAAGATCCTTAGAAAATCAATATCGCATTGTAACATGCTATCGATTCGTGTATTTGACCACGGACCTATTAAATAATAGAAAATCAATAATGGACAACAAATACTGCATTGTAAGCTTAAAGGCGCTTTCATATATATTAAAGAGACAGGAAACTTTAGGTTACTGTATATTAAAAGGTAATTCTAAGGCACTGTATATCAGTATTAATATGCAGTCGGATGACCAATGAGATTTCTCTATTTCAACCTGACAAATGATAATAAGTTTAACAAGAAAACAAAAACAGTATTTGTTTAATTGTGCGACGCAACCATTTTAGACAGTTTAATTTTCCTCTTTAGATTTAAAGAAAGAAAAGAAACTAAAAACTAAAAGGAATTCGAAGATACCAATGGGTCAGACAGAAATCGTTTTGTTGGAAGACAGACAAGACCATGACCAACTAAATGAAACGAAACACAAACATAGAAAACACAACATTACAATGAAAACTAAAGCTGGAGTAACGCGAACCCTACAAAAACCAGGGTGAGTTCAGGTGCTCCGGAAGGGTAAGCAACTAATGAAACATACAATATGTCTCAGATAGTTGCGGACTTGTTACCAGTATGTCTCAGATAGTTGCGGACTTGTAAGCAGAATGTCTCAGATAGTTGCGGACTTGTTAGCAGAATGTCTCAGATAGTTGTGGTCTTGTTAGCAGTATGTCTCTGATAGTTGTGGGACTTATTAAAAGTAAGACCTAAATAGTTGCAGACCTATTAACGGTAAGTACCAGATAGTTGCGGACGTATTAATAGTTAACAGTAAGTTCAAGATACTAGTAGTTACCAGTATCTCTCTGATAGTTGTGGACTTGTTTCCTTGTTACATATGCCTTCGAAAGATAAGTTGTCTCTTATTGGATCGACCTTTACCGAAGTCTTTGCAATATAGTTGGATTCAAATGATGCTTACAAATCAGTGCTTTTGACTCTACCCTATATATCAAATTGGGTAACAAAGCAGTAGTTTTCGAGATGTTGTTTTCGGTAGAAAAAATGTGTCAATTCTTTAATTTTGAACTATAATGTACTATGTAGTTTGTATTTTATTTTGTTTTTTTTCTTTGCTACTAATCGAAGCTAATCCATCTACATCCCAAACACAGACTTAAATAGCATTTAGTCTAAGTTTTTTTAGTTACTAAAACTTTTCAACAAAAAAATCCTAAAGGCAGAATGAAAACAGTGAAACCTGTTTAATACTTATATTCAAAACATAGAAATACAAGTTAATCATAAATCTTTATCTTAATCATCATCCTATTTCTCATTGAAAAGAGAATGAAATTCCATTTATCGATATAAGCATTCACACTTTGTTTAAGTGGTTGGATATTTCTCCGCTATTGGAGGCCTTAGGACAACCGGTAGATGTTAATACGGTTTGAATGACCGTCTGATAGACAATCATTCGTTAACCCGGATTAGAGTTTAAGGATTTCACGACGGGTGTTGTGCGCAAGACAGTTGATGCTTACCCTTCATGAGCACCTGATCACACTCCTGTTTTGTAAAGGAGTTCGTGGATTCCAAGCCTTTGTTCCTTTTTTCTTGTCCCTTTGGACTTCTGTTCTCTCACATGGGTATTCTACACTGGATATATTACATCTGTTTTTTTCTATATTGCTACATTCATACATGATTTCTTTATCATATCTGTTTAATGCTTCTTGATCTTGGCCAAATGACAAACAAGGACTATAACTTTTTTTTCAAAATCATTTCCGTTCGTTTACGTCCAGTGTAGAATACCCATTCGAAAGATCAAGAGTGTGTAGAACAATGAGACAAGAAAAAACTAGAACCAAACTAAAAGGAAAAATGGAAACAACAACAAAGATTATTAATTAAGAATTATTTTGCAAAACAGGAGTACGACCGTGTGCTTCGGACAGTTATTTATCCCCTGTTTCGCGAGTGACACTTTAACTCTAATCCTAGTTTAAGTCAATCCGAGAAGAGGTCAAATTGTTGTTGAATTTTTCATATCACTTAAGTTTTTTTATAAGTTTTGAACTTCACAACTTCACAACAATAAACGCAATCAACAAATCTGTCATCAGATATTGCCATAAAATATACTATTAAACCAAAGATGCTTTGACTGGAAAGAATTTAGTATTAAGTTATCGTCACACTCTAGAATAGTTGACATCAATGCAGTGTGCGCTCCAAATCTATTTGCGATATCAGGAGACGTACTACACGATTAAAGGTGACAAAAGAAACTCGGGACTTCAAATGTACGTTGCATTAAGACTTAAAATTGCAGCTGAAAGCAGAGCAGAGCAGCAAAGTTAACATGAAACAATTAAGTACCTGCCAAAATATTATTTTGGACCAAATATGGTGGGTCTATATGTGTCACAATTGTTGAGATATGGACCTGAAAAACTTATCGTAAAATACACAATATCACTCATCGGTAAAATTGAGGTCAAGTTCAAATGTCATACAACTGACTGGCAAGTGTCCAACAAGATATAAACTATAGACAAATATGTTGGTGTAGGTATAACAGTTGTTGAGGAATTGACTTGTACAACAAACTTGTACAACATTTCAATTTTTTTTACCAAGTTATTGAATTATGAACTTGAGGTCAAGGTCAAATGACACATAACGGGCCGGCATGCTAAAATCATTAATTATTTGCATACCAAATGTGGTATACCCTGTCCAAAAAGCTTAAGTGGTTAAAAGTCGTAGGAGGGGCAACAAAAACGCTTTCAATTCGCTTAATATATGAAAAGGTCCTTCAAAAATTTTTAAATGTCGGTTTCATTTATGTTGCATCTTGAAAGATTAGTAGTTTAGTTTTCTGTTCTAATCAAACACAGAACTGACAACGGTTGTAAGTATGTGTCATATTATTGAACTCCCACAGAAGCATCATCCTGGCATAATAAAAATTTAAACAGAAAATATTTAATTTCTTTATTTGTCAAATTTATATTTAACAAATAAAACTATTGTTATAATGAATGATTAAAACAAACAGACACCAATCAAACTGCAAGTCATTTACAGAGAGGTTTTAACCGTCTTACAATTACAAAGCAAGCAAACAATTATTACAAACTGGATTTCTTTATACCTCCCCTTCTTTATGCCACTCCTATGAAATCGAAACGACGCCAATCTCTAAAACAAGATTAAAAACTATTTTTAAGTTGCAAGAATGTTGTGGAAAATAGTTATAGTAAAGAACAGAAATAAATGATGTTATGATAGATGTTTCTCTTATTTTCCAAAACTGACATCTTATAAATAAAATGATACGAATCGAGCAGTTGACCTACCTTTGGATTTGGCTTCCTATTTCTAGTTGTTTTATTTTGTCTGATTTTATTCAGATTGGAATTTTTGTTTTTCGGTTTAAATGCGTCTGATGAGTGGTTACTCCTTGAAATGAGCGTATAGAATATCATAATTCTCAATACTAATACAAAATTGTAACCTTGCATCTATGTATTCACATTTTTGCCTCAACAATAAAACGTTTAATAAAGATGGAAAAGTATTATCTTAAAATATTTTTTGATTAACAAGTATATTGTATTTTGTAGCAAAAACATTCAATCGTAGACTACATGCAGTAACGAATGCTGTGTGGTCGAGGGGATACTCTGTCGATTTAATTCACCGGTGTCATCAGAAAATCTAGGGAGCAGATCATATAAAATGCTGAAATATGACTTTTAACAA
>JAULBM010107868.1:0-18945 GCA_032357055.1 Geukensia granosissima | reverse complement strand
CGAAATGGGAAGCCAAATCCGACGGCAGGGACCACTACTAAGTGTATTACTTTTCAAGGCCTTTCCGTATTTTCAGTGTTTTAGAATTTTAACAAATGCAGCAAATTTCTGTAAAATATTGTTAGGTAAATTTCATGCCAGACAAATCTGACAACTGGGCTGGTGAATACCCTCGGGGATCAATGTTCCAGGTATGAAAATGATATATATTGTTGCCAATACAATTTTAATAAATTGATTATTTATATCTGTTTTATTTAACTAATTCGTTCAATTTGTGAAATATCAAATCTGATAACTATTCGAGATGCAGAAACACAATACAACAAATATGATAACATTTACGATAAAAGTTTAGGTTTTATTACTTATCTGTAAGGATAATTTGTTTCCATTTTTTATTCCGTATTGTATTTCAACGATTATATATGCCTTTCTCATAACAAAATATGCAATTCATACGCTTATAGTAATTGGAATCATGGAAAAATATTCGACAATTTACCTTTATCATTGATCCGTTTTAATATAACCTGAATTTTATTTACAAGATTTCATTAATTGCACGATTACTTCTAAACAGAACGTCAGTTCAATAAAATGAAATACAATGTTATCAGTATAAACAGCTGTTTTTTCTTTTTAGTATGTTTTTGAAATGTTTGTGGAAGACTACCCTAGCGACGAAAGGACCTACGAAATTGAAAAAAAGCAAAGCTGATGCTGATTGCGATTAGAGTGAAACTAATTCAATCATCGTTTAGGTTTTATTCCTTAGTTTGTAGTAATTTATTGGTTTTAGCAGAGAGATTATACAACATTTCACCACACCATTGATCTACTGCAGACACAATACAGAGCGATCAATTTCTACATGTCAAACAGTATTTTAGTCTTTCCTGGAATCAAATGACACGAGCACACAGCTGTTAATGTTGTCTATAGATTGAATATTAGTACTTGTTCCTGCGATTGGTAATATCTGATAACACTATGACGATATGAAGATCAGTAGTATATCTGTTATTGGTATTAGTGCTGTGTGATTACAATGATGTAATCTTAAGTGATTTTATATTAATTTAATTATTTGACATTTATTTGTCTAATATAGGAGATAAACTGAATTAGTGAGACCTCGCTTATTGGAGAACATTACAGACAATATTGATGGTATATAATCAACTTGGACACTGGGATTTTCGCTCAGACTTTTTTGTTTTTCGCGATCATATATATTTAATTTACTGGCTTAACGCTTCATTTTAAATTAAATAATGGGTTTTACGTTAAATGACTTTACCTTCCAGATGCATAAATGAGGGATATTATTGGCTGTGACTTTTGTATAAATAGTGAACAGGAGATCAAACTGATACCTGAATTTAAGAACAAAAATCTGCTGGATTTTATAGAACTTCATAAAAGGTATACTTGATTAGAATATAAAAAAATAAGTTAGTCTGAAAAGAGTGATATTATATTTAGTTTGCATTTCCTTCAAGAAAATGGCAAACGTAAGTTTAAACCAAACTGAACATGCAAATATCACGGACGAGAACTTGAATTATACTTTATATCATGGAATTCCTTATGGCTCTGACACCAAGGAAAAATATATAATACCATCAATGATATTAGTTGGAGCCATTTCGAACATATTTACGCTTGCAGTGTTTTGTAGAGGAAAGCAAAAGCGAATGTCCGTTAGCATTTATATGGCGGCTTTCTGCATTGGGAACCTCTCTACACTTTTCTTGGTCTACGGAATGCATCTTTTGACAGTAGTAAGTGATTTTCCTGAAATGTATAATTTGAGTCATTGGGGTTGCTCAATATTTACGTGCTTTGAAAAAATAGTGATGTTTAGTTCAATTTGGTTTGTAGTTGGAATGACAATAGATCGTTATATTGCAGTATGTCACCCAGCCAATGCAGTAACTATGTGCACCGTTTTCATGGCGAAAGTAGGAATAGGGATTATTCTTATCGGTTTAGTCGTGGTAAGTGTTCACGCAATGTGGGTTTTTGACTTAAACTCTTCGGGAATATGTATGAGGTTACCAGGTGAAAACGATTTACAAAAATTTCACTTGCAAATGTGGAATATTCTCTCCGCATTCGCTTACGTATATCTGCCTTTGCTAATTCTACTGATTCTTAATATTTTGCTAACATTTGGATTATGCTTCCAGCATAGTTCATCATCAACCTCTGCTCAAGACAACGTTTCCATTGAATACACAAATACTGTAGTAGCAATATCCATGTCATATTTTGCAGTAGTATTTCCGATCACCATTTTGAATATTATGCACATTTCTGGAGTAAATGTTCACAAGGAAACACATGTACAATTTGATTATGTTCAACGCGTAAATCTAGTAAGTGTCATGTTTATATGTCTAATATTTTCACGTTCGTATCGCCAGGAAATTTGCAATATGTACAGACGAATCTTGGAAAGGCGGAAACATTCGTTAGAAATGAACAGACTGTCCAATAAATCCTTACTTACCAAAGATACAACAACTTCTACTAACGAAGAGGACACGCTAATTTAATAAGTTTTACCCGGTCTTTAAGTGATGAAAAAGGGCAATAACTCTTCTATATGTATTTTGTTTCACAATCTTTTTTATTTGTTTTTTATCAGATTTATCATTGCAATTTTATCATATTTTTGCCCTTATTGTCATAAGTAAGTAATACTTCTTGATCAATTTTATTTTAGTTTTGAAGAAAAAACAAAAAGCTGGAATTCAAGTTTTGATGAATTTGGCTATAATTCCAAAATGATATTGGCACATAGAAAATTATCAATACAAATCAGCTTGGTTCATAAAAGAATATCTCGTTTAACCCTCTTTGTAAATTGTTCACATCCAAATAAATTTCTTCCATGAATTTCATGTATTGCAAATCAAAATAATTTGTACAAGTTTAACGCAAAATAATAGAACTATGTATAATTATATGTGTACACATATGATATGACAGATCTTTGTAAAACCTTCGATCAAGTTAAACTTTGTATACAGTAATTTTTTTATTTGACATGTTGCAATCGTGCTGCAAGAAAATAATGAAATAAAAAATTTAAATTGTTCCTATAATTAACCATTCTCATCCGACATAGTCTGTGAAAAACTTTTTTATACGTACAGGTAATGGGTCATTGCCATAAAACAATATAATTTCAGTTCTTCTGTTTAACATTTTATGGTTCATATGCATCAAAAAAGCTTTTATAGAGTCAATGGCTTTCCGTATTTTATATAATTTCGTGTTTTACGCGAGTCACTAGTTCCGCAAAATCTGGCTTTTCATAAACAATAGAACTTTAATTGTGCTATATTATCATTTTGTGTTACAGTCCTCTAAATGATGGACGTATACGTATTTTATAAATGATTTCAATGTAGAACAGTCTTATCTGTTCGACATTGTTTCTGTTTCATGTTGAAAAAGCAGCTTCATGTAGGATATAGTTTAACAAACGACTAACTATGCTAGATGTGGCAATTTTGTGTTTATAATAAAATGTATATATTTCTTTACTGTCTTACTTCTGAACGAGGTATTGTTTCTATTTTGATCCATCTAAAAATGATAATGTATACAAAGACCAGAAAAAGGGAAGACACGTCAATAATAAAATACTTGATTGATATTAGAATTAAAAAGACAAAAAGGCAAATAGTTTATAAAGAGTATAAATGCACCTTTAGTAAAAAACTTATCTCAAAACAGACATGTGTTGAGATCGTAAAAAGATTCCCCGTCCTTCACTTGTATGCTTTTATTGTTTTCGGGTACTGCAGTGTATGCTGGAGAGACACAGTTGGCATCTTTCCAATATTGTTATTTCCTTTATTTTAAGTCCGTATTAAGTTACTTGATCCGATCAGTATTTCCACAAAATAAGTGTAAATGGAATGGACGACTCTCCGCTTGTACGTAATTCAATGTTTTCTAATACCTGGTGCCAGCGTAGATGATGAAGGAAATCTGGAAAAGCGCTTCGCACGCGGTGACATTTAGGCATTTACAATAGTTGATTTTTTTCTTAATTGTCTACAATCTGTTAAAAAAGAGAGAAATGCAAGGCACTATTTTTTTTAAGAAATAGTCTAGTCCTCCTCAAAAATCTGGTGAATGAAAGTCAACAGTTTGGCACGTACACATCTTATTGTTTTTTGTTCCCTTGCATGTCTGATGAAGGTAAATCCAAACAAAAACATGAAGATTGCGTCTCCTGTATATCTTTTAAATGTTTACGATATTATTTTGTATCTTGAACAAGAGCTGTTGTAATTTAAATTACTATTTCAAAGTTGTTTTTGGTAATCTGATTGCAGCCAAGGTATTAAAATTTATTAATTTCAAATTTCAACCAAGATATTCTTATTTTTGTATGTTTTAATGTCCTAACAGAGAATAATAAAGAATTGCATTTCGCTCAAATTTTAAGTCTTAGATTTATTTTTATAAATTAATTTTCATATCTATTGAAAAATTGCTTGAACTAAAGAGATACAAAGACTTGTACAGGTCAGTACTTTGCTTCATGCTTTTTTTACAAACATTGCGTGTGACAGTCCTTAAATTAAGACTTTACAATATCTTGTTCACTATATTTATATTATTTTTTCCTAGCTTTGCCAAATCGACTTTGAAATATTCGTTATAGTAACGGAGTTATTGATTTGCAAAATGAAATTATTGATTATGATATTCAGACAAATGTATTCAATTATGACAAACCTAGCATCACTATCATAGCATCACTATTAGCTGTCTTTATAAAACATATTCCTACTTTTTAACCGTTAAATTAATTTCAAAATATTGTGGCTTGATAAAATTCTTATAGGAATACTTAACACTCCTACCAAATGCGTTACTACTTCAATCTTTCTTCTCCTTTCTCAGTGAGGAATAGGATAAATTATTTCTGAAAATATAGCCCAAATTTTAAAATCCTATATGATTCTTTGGTAACCATTTTTTAGTATAAATCCATCGATAATGATCAAATATTACATTTTACAGCATTACAAAAGAAAAATCTGACATTACCCGATATACTTTCATTTTTATAAAGACTACAACCATATTAATTTGCCCTAATATTCCCATCTGATAGCGCTTGAATGTTGACATGGATTAAAAGAATAAATTTTATATCATCCATGGGGACAGATATGAAATAACCATGTACAATACATATAATAAACATACCTGAAGCATAATAATATATTACAAATCGTGTAAATTCGGAAATTATTGCGAGCATTTTAATTTCCCGATTTGTTAATTTTAGGCAATTATGCGAGTTTTATTAATGTGTCTTCTTAAAACTTTTGGTTGAATACTACTGACCAAATATGAAATACGAGTTTTATTTATTGCAATAATAAAAGCATCGCAATAAATTTTGAATTAACAGTATCTTATAAAATACAGGTCATAACTTAACGCGACCATATGGTGTTTCCTTGCATTTATCACCTGTTTCTGACTTGAATATAAACTAGCTAATACTTGTATTTAGATTAAAACACGAATGTGTTATAACTTTAGAATAAATTAGAACAGATTAAATGCAGATTTCACAGGAGTCAGATTTGATTAATAAATTGATTTTCAATGATGCCATTAAGATAAATGTGTGTTATGTTATTTCAATAAATGTATCGCAAAAACCAATATCTATTTGATGCACTGTATGGTCATTTTGTTGATTGACAACTAAGCTGTGTTCTAAGTCAAAATTTAGGAAATCCTGTTACATTAAAAAGACTTTTAAAAAGTAAATCAAAAACATCTATATAAACAGGAGTCCAAATTAAGCTAAGGGATACTTCTAAATTAGAAGGAAGATGTTTAGATATCTATGAGTAAAGATAGATATTTATGTTCATTTCTGTTATCAATTTTAAACGGAGAAATGAAATGCATTTATATGTAATGAATCAAGCAAGGATAAACATTCTGGCTACCGGGCTGCAAATGTCCTGGGTATTAAAGTCCACCGACAATGACTTCAAAAGTAAGCATCTTATTAAAGCAGAATCATTTTGATTTGTTTCATTTGTAGCTTTAATGTAACGGAATAATATGATCATATTACTGATAATACAACTTCTATATCGGTGTTTTTCATTCTTTGCTATCCTCGATCTTGTTTAAACGTACGTTTGAAATTTTTAGGGGTACATTATACAAATTTTGTTTCAATTCATATTTTAAAATTGCCACTACTGGGCGACTGCTTAATGTTTACATCAATGTTACTTATGTAATGTCAGTTTAAGTTTACAGCAAAATATTAATGAACTACGACTTTGAACCCAACATTATCTTATGTCGTAACGAGATTGTCTGAAAGTCCCATAAGACATAAGAGTCGATATTACACTGTTCAATGGTATCTTCTTCAATTGTCGACTGCGCTAATTGACAAAGTGGTCATATATTGTTGGTAATAAGTGAAAATAGTCTATTTTGACGACATGTTGTACATTTTCTAAACAGTTGCATGTATCAATCGTAAATTTAAACTGGAGAAAGACTAACGTCATGTTGCGCATTTTCTAAACATAAGCATGTATAACTTGACTTATTTATTCTGAGGAAAGATCATTTTTAAAAACAAATGATGGTCCTAAATTTTTATCAATGTTTATGTAATGAACAGAGATTTACTCCTTGAAGAACGCATAAAGAATAGCCAAATCAATCATACTTATTTAACATTCATAAACTGGTATTCAGAAAGCAAAATATATCTTTGTTACCATTTGCAACTGCCTTTTGAAAGAATAGGAGATGTGGCTCGATTGTCTGTGAACCAGTTCCCTAAAGCATTCAATAAAAATCACAAACCCAAACTCTATTGCAAGCTGTAAAAGGCTTTGATAAAGTATAAAGTAATGATCTTTAAATATATCGCGTAAGCATGATTAAATCGCATGGCCCGACAAAAGGGGAAATATGACAAACATGGCAATCTTAAGAACACCAACAAGACGGAACATGATATTATAAATATATAACTAAAAACACACAACTGTGAACAATGCGGACCCCACAAAAATCGGTGCTGACTAAGGTGTCCGGAAGCAATTCCAGCCTGTCTAAAGACACTCGCCGCATTGTTCATTAACTTATCCAGTACTTTTAATCAGTAATACAATGCAAACAAGTAACATTTAAACATTGAAAAAACGAAATCCAATGGATAACAAGTCATTTTTGTGAGAGACACATATAGTACATTGTGTTTCAAACATCAAAGTACACTGTTCGTATTTTATGTTTTACTGCTTGTTTGTATCGCATTGATTCAGTTTTACGAGCATGGTTAACACAACGCAAGTTTAGGCAGAACTTTTTTGCACGTAACATACTTTGTCATTCTTTATATAATAATCTGTCCGCTTGAGAAAAAAATCTTGAAACTTGCAACACACAAATCAAAGGCATGTACAGTGACATATGAATACCATGTAAAGAGAATTTATTCATAATAAAAAGCAAAAAATAATATAGAGAATAAAAATCGACATGAAAAACTCGAAATAAAACCCCGAAAAAAGAAACAAAAAGAAATCCAAACAAAAGGTTACACGAAATGTAATACAATCGGCAATGGGAGGAAGTGCTCCGAGCAATCATTTTGTCGAGAACGTGTACGTATTTGATGAAGTAAATAGCGTGAAAAGGCAATCAGGATTTGTGGCTAATCAATTGTTAAATCCATTTCAAACGTTTTATAGTGTGTTTTTATTGCTGTTTTGTCACACCACTTTCTCATCTAAGGGGAAGAGGGGGGGGGGGGGTAGAGCGCTCACCAACAGGTAACCCTGCCACATACTTATGTGCCTCTCCCAAGCCATGAACCTGTAGTTCAGTGGTTGCCTTTGTTCTATTAGTCATTCATTGTTATTTGTCCATTTGATTATGTCGACTGTAGTGTTCAATAAATAGTTTCACATTTTGTATTTTGGGGCCTTTTACAGCTTCCGTTTTGGTGTGGACTCTGGTTCATTGTTGAAGGCCGTAATGGGACCTGTAGAAGATTCGATTGGCATTTGGTGGATGGCTGTCTCATGAACAATCATTTCCTATTTTTATAATTATCTGATGAGTTCAAAAGCACCCAAAATAGATTAAATACGTTCGTGAAAAAATATTTAAATGTTACAACAATACAAAACAAACTACCACTACTTCTGGCATGGGACAGTTACAGACAACAATAGGAACTAAACAAGCGACAAACAAGATAAAGTGTTAAATGTAAACTACACACAGTTAAAATTGTGTAATAGTCTATCCAATCTTCACGACCTCGTTTACTAAAGAATTGCCTAAAAAGCAATATATCAAAAATAGATACATTTTAAAAGTCTTATCATACAATCAGCTTCATAAATAATGATGTGCCTTTAATTGTTCAGTCAAAAATTGTGAAATGTGCTCCAAAAAATTTTAGCACCTCAAAACATATTTGATAGTAATTTCTGAAGCACAAATTAGAAATAAAACATTTTATTATTTTACAATAATTGGTTTTAAGCTCCATTATTAAAATGCAATTAATGTTTGTGAACTAAAATGGAGGCTGCCAATTTATTTTATCGGCAGTATGTCAACTGTCTGTTAAAATTAAAACATAAAACACCATCAATATTACATTTTATTTATCAAATTTTTGATATTAGTTTATTAACCGTAAATAGGTTTTTTCCGGACAAAGAATAATTATTATGCATATAAAATGAAATGTGTTTAATTACATCAGTTAATGATAAATGAATTGATTAAATGAATGTCCAGAGGAAAGTAAATGTATGTCATGCACATTAAGGACGAGCGCATATTTATGACTAATACTTTTAACTCTTTTTCCACTAGCTGACAAATGGCACACCAGTCGTTTCATTCTGTAGGTAATAAGTCAAAATCCCTAAAATAAAATCCAGTATAGGGAGGGATTCTACTCTACGGAACAATAGTTGGAAGATATCCGTTGTTATTTGTAAAAGTAAAATAATAATAATACTTTGACATGAATTATTATCAAACATATAACACAAAGACAAACATATAATCAGAATCCTGACTTGGGTGGAGTTTAACAAGTTAAGTTGGATCTGAATCTCTCGCGACTAAGGGTCAAATGAAAAAAGCAACGAAAAAAAAAAACTATCAAACGATCTATTACAGCAAACAAAAAGTTACCAAACCGACCAGAGAATACCTGAATCACAATGATACTAAAAAAAAAACTATCAAACGATCTATTACAGCAAACATAAAGTTACCAAACCGACCAGATAATACCTGAATCACAATGATACTAAACAAAACTATCAAACGATTTATTACAGCAAACATAAAGTTACCAAACCGACCAGAGAATACCTGAATCACAATGATACTAAACAAAATCATGCAAACAAGATACCAATCTAATTGGCTGGTTCTCTCCCCATACATCCGGGTTCCAGAGTACCCTCGTATCTAAGGGCAGGTGGAGGCTAACGACATCTTTAGGAGCAATAGCTCCTGCTGACGTTTTCGCTTATGACGTAACAAACGGTGCATAGTTACGCGATGTTAAACAAAACTGGCAGTTCATATTCGAAACTACAAAATGTTGCTGTTTCTCGTTTGGGTTGTTGTAAATCTTAATAAAACAATTGAAGATATGATGGCAATGACGCGAATAAGTTCTTAAAGTTTTAATTCAATTATGTCATGCATAATAAAATTAATACCAAAGCGTGGCCTCGATTTCAAACCAAAATATGGAGTCGGACCCCACCTGTCTAGATATATCGAATATGTAATATGACAAAATATATCTAGTCAGCGAACCAGTCTAACCAATCTAATTAAGGTACTGAAAGATAGCTCAGGGAGAGCTTTTTGATGATTAGACATCAAACCTCTTAACACGAGATGTCATCAATACAGTATGTCCGATGACTTTAAACTGTATCTTCAATAAATAGGAAGAAAGACAAGTTGAATAAAATGCCAAATTTATTTATCAGCGGCTAGTGTATTAATATCTGTATCATTTAACAAAACATTGAGATTCTTTGATCATCTTTTAATTAAATGCTTTGTATGTGATGTTTCCATAGAATAAAGACCAAGCTGGAAGAATTTTATCTTTCTTCATTTTAACCGAGTTCTTGGCATTATCAGGGTTCTCTCAATGTAACATTGCGGAGTCTACAATATGCTCTATAAAACGTAAGCAGTTATTTAGAGTATCTTTGAAACAAGATATTTTGAAGTATCCTAATTATTTATTTTGAACAAGGCATTTAGTATTAAAACGTTTGAGTTTTCCAACATTTACAGCACTTCTCACCATTCAAAACTTTGAAAAAAATCAGAATCTTTTATGCACCTTATATTATGAAAAAGGCAACCTTTGGTTATAGGAAAGGACAAAAAAAATTTTGTTATTTTTAACCTTTCTTATTCATAAAAAATACTCGAAAGACGACATTTGCGAAATGCTTGAATTCTTGAATTTTTTTGTATCATTTAGCTGATTGAAGTCCACTGGGGTCTAACTATGCCCAACCTCATACTGACTCCAACTGACCTTATAAAAGCATTCTGCTATAAAACCAAGAATAGCCAGCTGAATTTTTTTGTTTTCGAATATTTATTTTAAATGTTTAATTTGGTGAGAATGTTGACCGCATCTCTCCAATTTAACTTAAAATGAAAGATACTACACACAAAGGAAATATCGGCTTCATACCTAGATTAACATCTAAATTGAAAGGAGGGGCATGCAAAGAAAAGGAAACTTTTCGACTTAAAATTCCTCATTGATAACTCTTTGTTCATGTGAAGCATACGGGATTTTTATTCCTCAATTAATAGGCATCTCTGGCGCTTGTACTGCCTTTCAGTATGTTATTGGAAGAAGGCTACTGACAATTAACATACGTAACCAAGGAGTTTGGTTTTGGTAAAAAATTTTAAGTCAACACTCCGGAAACTTCCCGGTCGCAATGTTGATTTATAGTCAGCATACACGTTGTAATTACTGCATAAGACTTGATTACAAACATGTCTATCACATCCGTGTTGAAGGCCTCACTGTAACTTTGAGAAGAAGAACAGCAATCAAAGCGCTGTTCCTTTGCTTGGAATTGTCTTGTACATATGAGATTTTTGTGTCATAAATATTTACACCATATCCCCTTTTTTTATTTCGTGCAGAATTTGTTTCTGTGCTGTGTTGAGAAGGTAAAAAATCTCCCCGTGCTTGAATACGTATGCTCTTATATTTTACAGTTACGGCGTAATTATTTTTGAGATAACTAGCTCTAAGTGTACGCCTTCATTTATTTCCTTTTCGGCCAGTGTCTTAATTTAAAATTATCTAAAAGTCCATCTGTTTACTATCTGCCCTATTTAAGCTATTTAAAACCGCCAGGTCATTTAACGAAATTTTAATGTGCCCTGTGTTTGTTTAAACATTGTATTTGATTTTGTATGTATTGCTGCCGGGCAACTTATGACAGAGTTTGTTAGATTTCTGTGCCCGTGGTTATCTGTAGTTTTTGACCCTACCCCGCATTTGTGTTCTTCAATGCACAGATGTAGTGTCGTCGACATCTAGGCTTAGCAAAGAATTTCCGTCAAACCAGTGCTAGGGGCCGTCTTGAAATTTCAATGAGGTACGAGTTTTTACTCCGTGTTGAAGGCTTCACTGTGACTTTTAGATGAAGAACAGCAACCAAAACGCTGTTCCTTTGCTTGGAATTTACTTGTACATATGAGATTTTTTGTGTCATGAATATTTACACCATCTCCCCCTTTTTTCTATTAAAAAATGAACGTTTTGTCCGATCCGTGTTCTAATAATTGACAGTTTTTTTGAGGGCCCATGGTACATAGTCAATTAAAAATTATTTTTAAAGCCGGTGTTTCCAAGCATGATAAATCGAAATAATCAATGTTGTATAGCATAAGGATTCATGCGAATGAGATACATACCTAGGGATTTCTGTATAAATGGCAGATGGACAGTTAGGGACCGATCAATAAGTCAGGGTCACGATTGCGTCTTGTTGCAGTGTTAAAGATTGTTATTACATTCCAAGCTCTTCAATGGGAGTCTGAAAAAAATAGCAATACTATCAAATATTTCAAAATTGCAATTCATACAGTAGCGGCCTGGCGAAAGTTATATGCGATGCTGGCAACTTGCTAGCAACAATAGCTAGCTAGTGTTCAATTTGCTCGTCAGCCTTTTTGAAAGCCAAAAGCTTTCAATGATTTGAACCCTAGCTAGCTACAGTTGAACACACTCCTGCCCATTTTGAACACTAGTCAGCTAAAGTCAAAAGCTTTTGAACGCTCGCCAGATTGAATTATAGCGAAGCAACTGAGGTCGGATTTTGAATATTTTAATCAACCCACCTAACATACAACAATATTATTATATCATTCGAAAGGTAATTTTGTGCTCCATTCAATATGACCAGTCGTCAAATTGGGAAATGGTCACAATTTTTTTAAACTGAGGTTGAAATATGCGAAAATTATCGTTTTCGTATTTTTGAGATTTTATTTTTGGAAAAAGGGCAAAAAACATAAAAACATATCGTAAAGTCTAACATAGTAAAGTGGCGATAAAATGGTACTACTTTTGACCATTCAGATTGGCCTTATTTTACACAGGAAATGAAATTCCTTGGGTGGTAAGAAAACCTGACCTTTACTGATGAACTGTGAAATCTCAAATGCCATTGATATTTTTACCTTCAAATTTTGTCTTCATTGGAAATTTATATGCTACTGGTGTTTTTAATGTCAACAACATACAGTTATATGGCCATATCATACACTTATGAAACTTTAGAAATCACATAAAACTGAAAAACACGATATCTACTAATGACACAAAGCTACACTGCAAATGCCGATGCCGGAAGCCTGCCCCAACCGCGACAAGGTCAGAGGTTTATTTATTTTTTTTTAATATGTATGGTTGTCTACATTAGATGCAGTGTTCAAGGAGTATATTTTCAAAATTTCTATATATAAATATATACATTTCATTATTTCATTCAGGTTCCTCATCGTCGTCACTTACATTAATGACAGAGTTTGTAAGCGCGTTTTTGCAAACCTCTGTTCCTTGGCAAGGGCACTATTCAGTGAATCCTAAGCTTTGTACATGGCACAAACATGACTTTTTGCATATATCTCTACTTTTGCATGTACAAATCAAATCCTGCAGAAATTCTGCCGACATTTTCCCGATGAAGTATATAGGTGCTGGACCAGAATTACCTTTCTGCCACCCAAAACTGTAATGAGTACAATTGGAGGATTCACAATGTGACTGGACATCCAGATTTTCACCTGTATGCATGATCTTAGCACATTCTGATGAAAGGCTGCTTCACTTGGAGGAAGTTGAACTAAGCTGGATTCCTTACATGTACCCAGTTTAACTCCTAACTTATTTAAGTCTGTATGGTTAGAAGCAAACCTCTTTTTCGGATTATACAATGCGGCCACAAATTTGCGTGCAGCTGCAAGAACGACGTCAAAGTCCTGCTCTTCTAGTTGCGACAAGTCATTGAACTCCGTTGGTGAGTTTCTAAAAACCTTCAGAACAGATTTCTTGCCAATGCCATATATATTGATGAAGTAGTATCGCATCCCGTCAGCACCTGTGCAGCTGGCAAAAAAAAGAAGTGGATGGCTCTAGTGACTGAAAAAGATCATGGATAGGGATATATCTCCTACAATTTTTATGATTTGTTGTGACTCCAAACAGAATCCACAGCTCTTTCGTATTCTGCATCTGCGGGTAATAATGCAGACACAGAACTAAGACATCGGTATCAGATGACCAGATCACTATACGACCCTTTATACCAGAACTACCGAACTGTTTATCCACAGCAAGAGCACGTAACATAATGCGAGTGAATGCTTCCTCGTGTGTGCTATGCAGAGTTGGACAGTTGGCAACATTATTACCTTGGAAAACCTTCACTATCTCTGGATTAGGAAACATTCCAGCTAAGATTACAGTTTGGTATTCCTTCAAAGGCTGATCTGCTGTTAAAGTTTTCTCCACAAACTCCCCTAAGAATGACATTAGAGATTGTTTGTTTCTTGATGTTTGACAAAAACGTTTTCCAGTCTGGAATACTGCGTCCATCTGAAACATAAAATACCTTCTTTGTCCAGATCTTCTCTCCCTCTCAGCAGATTTGATAGAGTCTGGATTTATATATCTATCAAAGACATCAACAACGGTTGCTGCACAAGAAAGGAGAGATAATTGTGAGCGTAAGTAAAAGTTACTAAGATCACGAAAAACAGACATCTTTTTCGTATCAACAGATTGCATAATGCTCATTCCATCCCTGATTAAAACAGTTGAAAGCGAATCAAAATTTGGAAAAGCAAAAGCACAACAGACTTCATTTTCTAATTCTCGGAGTAATTCGGACTTGACGCACTTCCTCATTCTACCGTCATCGTGGGACAATGATATTGGTATTGAAAGTGACAGCACATCATCAACTCTGACATCTTCTTTGCACTTGGTCAGGGCTAATGCATGTCTAAACAAGATTCCTGGATTGATATGTCCCTGTACCGCCTCCCCGGATTGACATCTAAATTTAGACTTCTTGTTCATGTCTTAAAATGTCTTTAGACCAGATCTTTGAATTGGATCGTGAAAACTTGCAGACGATTCTTCTGTGACAGATTTCTCAACAAAAGCCTTCATCATCGCCGTTCCTTTTTGGACTACTGTCAACAGAGAGTCCTGCACATAAGGAGATGCTTGGAGACCTGTTGAGATGTTGATGAGTTCTTTAGGATGTTGGTCTACTTCGAATGAATCTGTCATGTTTACCTGTACATGATAAATTATATCTTTAACGTGTTGTTCGTCCCTGTTAAATGCTGTTGGCCTATTTTCCTCATGGCTGTCATCTTCATCAGTTGACATCAGACCAGATCGTGATCTGATTACAGTACTGAAAGTCTCAGTAGATGTCGTGTCAGGTTCCATCTAATCAGCGAAGATTTTTTCGAGTCAGTCCTATGATACGACCGCTTCCTTTTGAGTCATTGATAACAGTTTTTTTTCTGTGGCCATGTCTGACCAAATACCATTAAAACATCCTGATTTTTGTCGGATAGCAAAATTAAACCGTATGTCCACTGGCAGCAGGATCATATCCAAAATGTAAACTGGTGTCCAACGAGAATAGTTGTTGCGGTTTGTAACAAAGAAATAGGGGAATTCTAGCTTGGCCAGATTGTATGTTCTGCAAAAGAACTTCAACTGCCTTAAGGAACATATCCCAAAACTTGAATGAAGGAGACACTTTATGACCCCAGGCAGTAAATTCCTGAATCAGAGCCATGATTTGAAGGTTAAATATGTCGTCAAGCCGATTGTGTAAGCGCCGAAACACTGCGATTTCTTTTTTAAAACTGCCATGACATTCTAAAATCACTTCAACAACAATTTTCTGAAAATATATCCATATGATCATTATTTCTGCACTAACTGAAGAATGAGCGCCACCACAGCGTTTTTATTGCATCATATGCAACAATTATACCTCTAACAGCACAGTTAAACTGTTTGCCGGACAACATTTGGTCTACTGTGCATGCAATATACGGCAGAGTCAACTAGGAGATCTCTAAGTCCTGCATCAGCCCATAATTTACCTATGGCAGCGATAAACACGATAATGTGTTGAATCCTCCAAGACCAATGATGTGGTGTTGGAATTCTTCAGGTCTTGCCCATTTCACTTGTTTTGCAATGGCATACAGTTGTTAATCAAAAGTGTTATCGAGCAAGTTTGGCCACTTGGTTGCTTATTTGTACGCACTTCTTCATCGTTGTGTACACTGTCGTCATATCAGTCGGTTTAGCATCAACAACAGGTTGGTAGGCTACAGCATTAACAACCCTGTCAGAATTTGATATCCTACGATTATATCCTGTCCAAAGTGGAATTATCTGGCCAGATTGTGCTTCAGTAAACATAACATTGGGAACTTCAATAATATCCCTTCTAAGACATCCTAGAAGGCCCCAAATCAAATCTGGTATCTCGGAATTCTGTTCCATACGTTCCTTTGGCTTCTGAAATGGTAGGCACGATGTAAGTGAGGTGTCTTAGAACCTTCTTATTCGAACTCCGTTGTTTCAGCATCAGTTTTGTCAGTTTGGATCTAAAATACAACGCGTGCCATTCAGTGGAATGTATCCTTCCCATCTATGGTTTCTGCATTGATGTCTATGTTGTCCGCTCCCTCCTGAATGAGATTTTGTCTATTGGAATAACCTATGATTCTTCACTGGACTGTTGGTATTCATTGACTTTTGCCGAAGTATAGTGGCAGCTGAATAAAGAATTCGATTCTCATCAAAACCATCGGATTCATTACACATGTCATCAAGTTTTATTGTTTTTGTTTCTGATTTAAGATTGTTTGTTGCTACTATTGCTTCATGTAATGACAAAGATCTACTGTAAACTGTTTTAGACATGCCCTGTCCTGCTTGAGATTGTACAACAATAGCATCACCAAAATAATTCACCAAACGGGTCTGGAGTTTCCGTGTGGTATACTTATCAGACAAATCAGATTGCAAATGAGAACAAAATTGTTGCAACAAAGATGAAATAAAAAAAAACTTTTTTTAACCAACAACTCATCCCTCATAGTGTCAAAAATAAGGAAAAGTTTTCTCATGCTCAGATGTGTCAACTTCTAACGAACTTTTGTCAGTCTCAATTAATAAATATTTGGTAATACATCGTTTGTGATAGAGTGCCTTACCATTGAAATCTTCATTATCAATCTGTACATCATGTCTTGGTCGAATATTTTTTTTGGTGGCTTTTCATTTTGCTTTCGATTCTATTTTGAGTTGTGATTTTGTGCAATTTGCGATTCCTCTTAAAAGTTTTAGCCCGACAAAAAACACATCGTGACCAATCTGTACCTAGCAAAACAGTTGAACGAGTCATTACCGTAGCAACACCACTGTCAGTGTTGTGGGCATCTTCTGTTGAATCAAACTTAAGTGCCGTTGAGGTCACTGGTTTCTGAACTAAGAAAGCAATATAAACAAAATAAAACAGCTTCTACGACTAAAGAGAAATGAGAAACCCCAAAGGAAAATTAAAAAAAGAAAAATATCAAAAGGAAACATGATAAATACAGCCAACATAAATTATATAGCAAGGTTATTTAATAGCAAATTTATTTAATCACCGCACGTATCGGATAGGACATGTTTATATATCCGGAAATTTCTCTTGATCTAAGAAAAGTAAAAATCTGTAAAAAATATGCTTTAAAGCATTCTGCACTAAAATAAATGATATATTTCGATCGATGATATCATTTTGTATATTATTATCGACGGGAATGAAGTAAGAATTGTTAATGTGTGAAAATTATAGGAAAATGTTGCTATTTTCACAAGCTTTTTCATTCATTAGTTGAAAAGCTAATAACATATAGAATAAATTTTCAAATTATTCCAAAATACCACAAACCTAGACAACATCGAGCTGGTGACGAGGAATTTATGTTTGTACAAAACAAATTAACGAACTATGTCAGATAGCTCACAAACTGATGGTATGTTTATAACAACAATTTAAGGTATTGTTACTTAAATTCTATTTTATCAAAAGGTGACCATAGGAATGTTTGACGACCGTTAACATTTGAAAGTTTAATAATTTTTCTTCGATTTAAAATAATAATTAGGTTATGTTAGGGTTAATTAAAATCCTTAACTAGACACCTTTTTGAATTTCATTGCTCCATATTATATATATAGTTTTGTTTGAAAATTATTATTTTTGTTATTATTATGAATTTTAATTATTATATATTTATTATTAATATTACTATTTTGTTATACTATTTTCACGACCTCTGATAAAGAATTATAATAAATATATGTCAATGATAATGAAAAACAGATTAATAGGAATGACAATAATATTTATCACTTTTAATAATAGTAATAATAATAATAATAATAAAAATAATATTAATAATAATAGATTCGTTGTATTATTATTATAATCATCATCATTATTATCCTTCATAAGTTGTGAATTATTTACGACCATACATGCTCGTAGGCAATCAATAAAATTTTCACACCTTTCTGTGTATTGATACCCTTGTTGATTTCTGAAAATAAACATTTCATCCGAAATAATGATGATGCCATATCGTAATAAACACTACACCTACTACTTCTCTGGTATATTCCCAAAGTTTACCGACGGAAACTTCATATTATTATATGCACCGTCTCTTCGTAATTTTCGTTAATATCTCTCTCTGGTTTGTGCCCCTGGCAGAAATCTAACTACATGTGTATATTTTTATAGGAATTATTCATTTTTTCTATGTCACATTTATTTTATAAGTTCTGACAATTGCATGAAGGCTGTCGAGGCGTCAACGGAAGCTAACGATCGTTCAACGCTCGCGTTCAAGGGTTCAACGGTAGCTGGCTAGTTGTCAAAAGCTTTCAACCGTTTGACAGCTGGGCTTTCAACAGTCGCTGGCGAGTGTTCAAAATGGCTTTCAATTTACCAGCAAATTGAAAGCTTTGTTTAACTTTCGCCAGGCCGCTACTGTACGTTTCATAAAAGACGTTTAAAAAAAGGTGAACATAAGATGTAGATTGTGTCTTTTTGGCATATATTCTTTTTTTTCTTTTAAATTTTATGTTACTTATAAAACGGAAACAACATGTATCAATGGGAAATACAAAACCGAATACTTAAGGTGGTAGACCTGGGTTGAGGGAGATAACTCTTGAAATCAGTAATATGTTTATATTATTTTGTTACATAA
>JAULBM010107757.1:0-18948 GCA_032357055.1 Geukensia granosissima | reverse complement strand
GTTGTAGGGGGCGGGGCCAAGCCCCTTGGGCATCAATTGAAAAACGAAACCCGGGGGGCACAACTACCTATCAAAGTCTACTACCATGCAAACTTTCAAGTTCATCCGACTTACGGTCTCTGAGAAATGTGTCGGACGACACGGACGACGCAAGACGACTAAGTGATACCTATATGTCGCCACACACTTTGTGTGCAGGTGACACAAAAACTTCCTTAAACCTTTTGGGACGGACGTACCGACAGACGCACAGACCGAAGAACTATATGCCCAGCCTGCCTTGCAGGCGGGGCATAAAAAAATAAATTAAGGTAGAAAAACAGTTAAATCAATTCAATATCAACCTTTTTTCATGTATTTATCTAATGTGTTGCTACTGCCAGGAAATTCATCATCTTAGTGGTACTTTGCTCAGGGAATCTATCAGTGAAACGGTTAATTTGATGAAAGTTTGGATACTAATAAAACTTACATTTTCTAAAACTCTCAAACATCTGTCAGTTTTCTTAATATTTTCTAATGTACTATCATACAGTAATGTTGTATCATCCCCTATAGCCTGTATACAGGAACATACTGAAAGAAAATACTACTTTTTAAAATCTGCAAACAAGATGGAACCTTTTTTTCTATATACTTTAAAGCATAAAATTCAATAAATTACAATTGTAGATGAATATCTTTCACAGATATTATAACAGTTTAAAATCATATATATCTTCCCAACAAATCTGTTCCTATACCAGTTATGACTAACATTGATTGCAACTATACACCAACTTTTGTCTACTGAGGTACATGACAGGTGCCACTATTGGAACAGGATTAGCTTACCCTTCTGGAGCACCTGAACTCACAATAGTTCATGTTTTTCTAGCTTCAGTTTTCAGTATAGTGTTGTGTATACTATGTTTGTTTTGTTTTCTTTTTGATTTTTTCTTCTGAATTGATGATTTCTGTATTCAATTTTTTTAAGCACAAAATGGATAAGAAGTACAAAGTTGAAACATTGGTCTGGGAGTATGCTTTCAACATTATAGAAATACTTATATGTTGACAGGCACTTGTAATTCACACACAAAAAGATGATTATGATGTGAGAAAAAAAATACCATTATTAACTCTTAATATACTTTTTTGACATTTCCCAATAAATCACAGGTAAGCATAAATACTGAAATGACTCAAAATTTCCCCATTACTGTCAAATGGTTATAATAGTACCTGTATCTACTATATGATCCAAAGCACCAAGTGTACGTAATTCTTCTTTAAACCACTCTCCTGCTCTCCGAGAGGTCAAACTTAAAAGTGATTCCATCGCCAAATTACCAGTCTGAAATATTGAAGTAAAGTATAACTAATTTATATAATTATTTAATGTACTGTTTTAACAAAAATTTTACTGCTATAAATTACATAACACATATGAAAAGTTAAGATATGGTGTTAATGTCAAGTAGACTGCACCATGTCTCACCAAGCAAATATCAAAGTTAAAATCACTTCCTCATTTTTCATGAACTTTATACAGTAAGTGGTCATGGAATGGACTTTGGTTCATTATTGAAAGCTGCTTCCTCATTTTTCATGAACTTTATACAGTAAGTGGTCATGGAATGGACTTCGGTTCATTATTGAAGGCTGTAATGGGACCTGTAGAAGTTTAAATTCTATGGTCATTCGGTAGATGGCTGTCTCAATGACAACCATGCCACATCTCCTATTTTTATATGTATACACATGATACATATGCTAACAAACAAAATTTCATACTCTTCAATCAAATGTTGTTTGTTTGCTTGGGGTTGTACGCCACTTTCTACAATAGTTCAGTCATATCACAGCAGTCAGTTTTACTGGTGAAGGAAGCCAGAGTACCCAGAGAGAACCACTGACCTTGGACAGGTAACTCAATCAAATGTATATTGCCATACATAATGTACTAGGTTACAAAAATTGTGAATTTATTGTTATGAATAAAGAAGTATCATTTAGTCAACTTGTGGATGATTGATCTTAAAGGAAGACAATTCCTGAGTGACAAGGATTAAGTTTTCCTCACTGATAACAGCTCCAAGCACCAAGATTACAACATTTGTCTTATCTTTAACTTGTTGTATTTAACTTGTTGCAGGATAGGTTAGACTGAATAGTTCAACAATTTGGTCTTGAACTGCCCTTTTTGGCACAAATCCTTAGAAATGGAAATCATTGAGAAAATAAGCATACTGTACAGTTTTTATTTTTTTTAATACAAAATACTTTTTAATTTTGTGAAAACTGCCAGATTTCAACAGCTGTTGTTCAACATTCTGAAATCAGTTCTGATTCTGAAGCAAAACTTACACCACATGATCATCCATGGCAAATAAAAACATTACTATGAAGCTATAATGTAATTAAAATACTTAATTTCAAATATAAAAGACTGTTGTGTGGTTATTACCAGGAATTTAGTTGATCTGATTAAACTTTAATTGAGTCTGATTTTCTTTTGGTGAAAAGGTTAAATGAAAGCATTTTTTCTATTATATTCTTCAAAACTGCTCAACACATAATATTTTTTTACAACATGTCAATAAAAAACAGCAGGGTGGCTGATCATAATAAATATCAATAAAATTCTAATTCTGCTACACAAAGTTATGGATAAATAAAAGTGTGAGCAAGTTCTACATGTTCATTCCATTGTTAGGCCCAAATAATATTATTATTGTCAAAACAAATTTCTTTTGAGGCCAGGGGCTTACAAAGGGACAGAATAAATTATCATTTGTTTTTGTAAAAAAAAATAAAAACTTAGAATTGGCAGCACAAGCATATTTTTAATGTTGTAGAGTACTTCAATATAAGGTCAATGTTAGAAAAATATCAACTTTTTATATTCTGCATGAAAATGTTGAAAGGTAGACTACACCTTTACAAGTTTCTAGGCGAATACAAAAAAGTTTGATATTTTTTTCATACATTGAAGTAATATTATACATTTAATCTATAATAAACTTACAGAAACACTTTCCAGGTCAGGTTGGTTTTCTGTACCAACTTCCTTTTGTAACTGGAAGTAAACTTCCTTTGCTCGTTCTATGTTTCTGTTTAGAGCTCGTTTTCCAGCAGCTGTCATCCCACCAGAATTGTCCTGGTTATCGACCTCCAGCAATCGTAACATTAAATTTAAACTGGATTTATCCAGGTCCATATTTAATCTGTCCCGACTCAACATAAACATTAACAAGGCTGTACATAAGGCTAAACTCTGCAATTATAATAAAACAATTTTTATGTGTTTAGAAATTTCTGTGTTGTTTGAACAAATATTTACTTAAAGTTACAACTTGCCAACTTAATAGTGGGATTAGATAAAATGTTAGATTGTACAAAACTAAGGGCCTGTTCGCACTACAAAAGTTAATCCGGATTAACTCCGGTAAATCTGGATTGAGATGAATTGCGCTCACACAAGATTTTATTTAATCTGGATTAACTTGGTCCGCATTAAGCTAATCCAGATTTAACTGTAGTGTGGACGCAAAATGTCGATTACATCTGACGTCATAATTAGTAACATTACTTTTGGTCTATTCTACTTTTCAATTTTAATCCAGGTTAAGTTAAGCAAAAACCAAAGCGCTAGTGTGAACACAACAGGTTACCTGCATACTGGCTTCTTAAGTTGATCCTGATTAAGTTAATCTGGATAAAGTTAAACCTAGTAAGAACAGGCCCTTAGTTATCAACTCGAGAAGTACATTTTTGTATTTACAGCTACAAACACTACACATTCAATAACATAAATTCAATAAAATATAAAAGTAAATAAATAATATATTCAGATATAAAAACAAATATTATAAAATCAAGATTGCATTCAGGTACAATATGTAAGGGTTGTTGCAAGTATGTTTAAAAGTGAAAGAAGATTTAAAAACATGCTTCTCGAACTATGTGTCAGTTTACTGTACATCCTGTCAAAGGAAAAAATATTAAAGTGTAATTCATGCATGTGCCAATTCCACAACTGTGGTCATAATTATTTCAGATGACATAGTTTGAAAGAAAATCATATGTATTTACCACACTTCTACCACAAAAAGCTAGCTAGACTCCCTTATAATTGCACATTGCCCAGATTACCCATAACTCCCACTTTATGTTAATCGCTTTTGGAACAGCCTTAAACAGAATGTATTGTGAAATGATAATCAGAAAAAAACATACAGGATCAGATCCGGCATCATGAAGATTTCCAAATATAACAGACACAGTTCCATGTGCTCTCAAGTGCATTCTAAAGGCTGGTAGTATACATTTCTGGGCCAGACCAATACAACTGAAAAATAATAAACACTCTATTAATGTCATACACATAAACAAGATATTAAGGGGGACAAAAAAAAACTGACTGTCTACTCTTTCAGACATGGCAACATATCATCTACATTTATCGGCATTTTTTAAATTTCATTTGATCGTCCTTCCTGATATACTCAACAGCACTGCTGTTACAAGCACTGATACTCAAAATTATCGGCACATGCTAATGGTCATGTGACACTGCCAATACAATCAATGACGGACATTTTAAAGTTTTCAACTATAAAATCATCATCTGTAACATAGTTTGCCTTCTTTGGTTTATTTCAAAACATGTAAAATTATATATACATATACTTGAATACACTTCTTCTTCATACATACCAATATTCTTACCTACCAAACCCTGAAGATACATTTGAGGTTCATCACAAATAGTTCACTAGTTCATATATATTAAGTGGAAACTTTGTTGATAATGTCAGAATAGAGAGAGCAAGCAAAGAGAAACTGTGTTTTTTTTATTAGTTTTCCTAAACTTAACACAAGTTAACAATAAATCAGGTGTCTTTTTACAATCAAGAATTACTTTAAACTTTTGTAATTGTCACTTTATGATCATGTGATGTTTTGTAATTATATGGTGCAAACATAGGTCTCTAGTGCGGATATTGGCAAGAAATTTCTGATTGAACAAAATTGGATTTAAGTTATTGAAAATTGTATAAATTATTTCAAGAACTGCATAAAATAACTTTCTTCTCTTTTAACACTGTTGAAATTGAGATAAAAAGGCAATCTGACAACTTGAAAAAAACACCAAACCTTGTGTTTGGGTATATTATATTATACCCCTCTGAACATCTTAAAATGTTTTAGGATAAAATTGTGCTTGTGTGATTGTGCAGTGAAATTTTAAATTTTTGGATCATGGTTGCTGATGGGGGTCTCAATATATGTATTCTGCATTTATCCTATATTAACATAGAATCATACCTGAAACACCTAGATGACAAATGATCTGCTTATCTTAGGATTGCTAACAGATATTCTATGTATATCATACCTACCTGAGACAACATGTGGACATAGGTTCTCCTTCTTTTAGACCTGCTAACTGATATTCTATGTATATCATACCTACCTGAGATAACGTGTGGAAATAGGTTCTCCTTCTTTAAGACCTGCTAACAGATATTGTATGTATATCATACCTACCTGAGACAACGTGTAGACATAGGTTCTCCTTCTTTAAGACCTGCTAACAGATATTCTATATCATCACTAAACTCCTGTGTTTCTCCATGCTCCTGACATTCATGTGCTTCTTTTACATTCTTTACTACTGTATACAGCTACAAAAGTCAATATATTAAATACAAATTCAAACTGAACACAGTTGCATTTATAAAGAAAATTCATGTATTACATTAAAAAAAAAGCGATTATTTTACAAATGTATAAAGCAATATCTTTAACCTACTTGTTCAGCCAAGGATTTTATGAAATAGTTTTGTGATTGCTTTTGACTAAATTCACTTTTTACCATGGAAGTCAGACCTTGACTGGCAATCAGCTGCGAATCACACGCATTTCTGTTTAGCTCTGTTATTTTAGAACAGTGATTTTTGAATTTCAATTATAGTTGTACTATATTTGATGTGTTCATGCATGTGTAAAACTGGTAAATAATCAAGACTGTGTATTCTACCTCTTTATGTTCCTTATGTACATGTACAGACGTGTAGGCATCGTCTCCATCTCGGTTTGGCCAATGGACTGCTCGCACCAGGTGAGGCATTTCAGCCGGTGAATTCTCTCGAGAACTAACAGGCTTCTTAGTAGCAATACTCTGTTGTACAGGGGTCAACTTTGGTGGTCCTTCTGCTTCACGCTTTTTCTGAAAACAAACAGGTGAGATATTAATTGATGCTTCTGAAATGAACAAGTTTACAGACAAATCATCTGACACAATGTTATGGAATTTACTGTCTTGCAGAAATGCTTGTGATTTTATGCTTAATGATAACAAACATCACCCCATGTCTATTCTTTCTAGTTTCAAAAGAAACGAAAACGACCATTGCAAGATGTAATTGGATTACAATGCTCTAAATGCATTAAGACCCCTTATATAGTTTCTGATATTGTCTTTTATACCAAAGAAACAGAACATATACATTGGTTAGCAAGTAGATATATTCAAGCCAGTAATTTATAAATCAAAACAAGGCCTCCAAATTGTCAACTTTTTGGTAATAAAATTTCATTTGGTTATATGTTAGGTCAGGTCCAACAAATACACATATTATCAAAACCAAAAAAAATTAAGATTTAGTTGTGTAAAATGTTGACAGTAATTACTTTTAATTTTTATAAAAATAGGACATGTGGCATGATTGTCCATGAGACAGCCACCCACCAAGTGATCGTAGAATTTTAACTTCTACAGGTCCCATTATGGCCTTCAACAATGTTTGTTTGTTTGCATTTTTTCCTTAACTCTAAACATTAAAATTGTATTACCAAACCTTATTGAAAAATTTTTAACTGAATTTGAGATGCTGACAAAATATAACATATTTGAAATAATATGAATTGCTGTCCAACAAAAAGTAAGTTTATATAAAAAGCATTTCATTGATCCAGACTTGATTATTTAGATCATTGATACACACTGAATATAAAAAGCATTTCATTGATCCAGACTTGATTAATTAGGTCACTGATACACACTGATACATGATATAAAATATAACTTAGCTATTCAAACTGTTATAAAAGCAGCACTATGCTATGTGTGCAGACACAATTAGTAAAATTAAAGTGCAAAATTAAAACAACAGACAGAAAGAAAAATCCACTGTAAAATTCTCTAAAATGAAGAAAAATGGAGTAAGTAAAGAACTACCTAACTGTATGCTTACAAAATCACATAAATTGACAGTATTCATGCATGAAATAAACATGTATGATTTATTCATGCATTTATTATTTTTATGAAGTATTTATTTAATGCATTTGATTCTTTGACTGGGATTTCCCTCACTTGCAATATTGTAGCAGCCATTTTAACTGTGTGATGAAGTTAAAATTTCAAGAGAACCAGAGGCTCCACTAAGCCTGTTATTCCTCACCTGGCAAAGGACTATCTGATTATCATGGATGATATTATGTAGTATCTGAGAAATACTTCTTAATAAAATGAAAGTAAAGTCAATGGTGAAATGTTGGTCATGTTGAATTATGGATCGGCACCAATTTCACAAATCTGCTAAAGGACTATCTACCTTACATTTCTGCCAAGTTAGGTTGAAATGTGTTCCATGATTTCAGAGAAGAAGATGAAAATGTGAAATTCACATAGGGTCCAATAATTAACTAAGTTTCGTCATGGCTGCCATTTTGACTTTCTGATTGGCAAACGATTCAAAAGTTAAGTTTGAAATCTGGACCAATCAGAATCTGGCGGCCATGTTGAATTTCGGATCGACACCAATTTCACAAATTTGGTAAAGTACCATCTGCCTATCATTTCTTACTAAGCGAAAAAGGGATAGTTTATTTCTCTAAACCATAAACAAAGGTACAGAGAACAAATTGCATATACACAATAAATTAAATTGTAATAACCATAAGGTGTCATAGATACATAATTCTGCCAAGTTTGGTTGAAATCTGTTCAGACGCTTCAAAGCAAAAAATGAAAATGTGAAAAGTTAACAGAAGACAAGGACTGAAGCAAAGTGATGACAAAAGCTCAAATGGCCTTAAAACTACTGTCTTTCTAAAAGTAAAAGGGGTTTTCATTGTAGGCCATGTGAGCTAAAAACTACTATCCATAAATCCATAAATAAAATTTTGGAAATACATTGTATCTTGGTGAGTCTAAATAGAAAGTTTAACAGGGGTACTATTAACAAATTTTATTTAAAAAGTAAGGTAACAGACATATCCTATACTAAACCTTCCTTATGTTATACACTTGATAAATTATAAACAACATGTTTAACACATATGAGAGAGACACTAAATAGTTAACCTACAATAACTTAAAAACCTAAATTGTAGAACTGTACACATGTACAAAACTGCATAAGAAAATTTGTTTATCTATTACATATCTATCTATTAAAATTGTTTTTTGTTAAATAAAATGACTATTCTAGAAGAAATCATGGTTGTCCTTGATAGTTTCACCATTTATTTCACATATTTTGTTGCAGTAAATCCTATTAAAAATACAGTTCATTAAACTACACAAATTTAAATGTAAATTGTTTAAGTATTAACATGAAATTCTTCTGGAACAGTCATTAAAGTGTTCAGACATACCCATGTTTATTAAGAAAATGTTCTTAAATATTACTTCTTCATAATCAGAAAATTTTGTTGCAACAATATGTTTCTGGACACTATGAAAATTGACTTGATAAACATTCTACACTGAAATAATGATTGTAACTGAAAAACACACCTCAGTCAAACAAAAAGAATGTACTTTTTTTAGAATTTTCATTTTTTCAGAGGTTTGTTGTAATTAATCTGTATATCTGAACACTGTTGATTAAAAACAACACACTAAGAAGCCAGGCCAAGCGATATGCACATTTGTTTGTAATGTTACCCGTTCCTCTTCGTCAATGTCGGACTGCCAAGTAGACCTTACATTGTATACCGCCTTCGATGGAGACTAAAATTAAACCATAATACATCAAAAAACTTTATTATCATGCAAAGTTTACCTAAAATTGTACAAGACTGAAATCAAAACAAAAAACCAGTATATCAAACAACATCAGCAAAGTGGACGCCACATTGTATACTCTCTGGATAGAAATTACAATTAAAATACAACAGCCAGTTAACTTAAGCATGGCTTAAGGATGTCCAGTTAAAAACTAAAATTTTACTTAACATTAATATCAATAAAATATAATTTGTTGGTATATATCTAAGAAAGCTTTACTAAGCTGGTCCTGTAAATCTAATTTGTTTGTTTTACATATGTGTGATGTACTGTAAATCTAATTTGTTTGTTTTACATATGTGTGATTTACTGTAAATCTAATTTGTTTGCTTTACATATGTGTGATGTACTGTTAATCTAATTTGTTTGTTTTACATAGTGTGATGTACTGTAAATCTAATTTGTTTGTTTTACATATGTGTGAGCATTTGAAAAAAACCTGTATGGTAAACCAAAAACTAAATTAAGAATTTCAATCTTTTCTTATTTAAATTACAATCATAAACATAATACAGTAATGAATACTTAAAATTGAAAGTAAAGCTGATAAATGTAAATTTTTACAGATCAATGTGACCTTGTTTTCTGTATGTCATCTTTAGATCAATGTGGCCTTGTTTTCTGTATGTCATCTTTTCAGTAACCATGTAAAATTGTACAAAAAAATATTCAGTCAATTGAATACTGCTAACTTTTGTTTTGGATAATTTTGATTACAGTTGAAACAAGATTTCTTATAACAAATGTATTGAGAGATTGAAAGAAGATGTCTTATTACAAATGCAAAACATACCTTTTGTAATGAAGCTTTCTTTTGGAGTTCAGCCAAACGTGAATTTTTAGACCTGAAGATTTTCTTCTCTCGGACAGGCTGTTTTGCTTTAGCTGTTTCTTGAGAGGTGTCCCCTATAGAGCCCTGACTACTAGACATTATATCTTGTGAACTGTTTATTTCTTCTAGTGGACTATCATAGCTTTCTTGTGAATCCATCATGCTTATCTCTTGTGAACTTTCATGAGTGCTTGTTTCTTGTGAAGTTTCCATACTTTCTGCAGGAGTTCCTACAATATCAGGCATTGGAGGATTGGAGTCTTCTCCAATGTCAAACCCAAAGGAATTGTCAGCCAAGTTTTGGCCTGTGGTAGATTTGACGTTGGGTTCCATGACTTCACTCTCCAGTGGTGGAGGTGGTGTTGCTTCCTTCATGTCTTCATTATCCTCTTCTTTCATTGGCAGACTTTTATTTTTACTTTTGAATATTCTGTTTACTCTAACATTTCCACCAACTGATGATGGAGTTTTTCTAGCAAAGGATCTCGGTGGTACAGGAGCAGCTGTAGTGAAGTTATCAGAATTCTCTTCTGTCAAATCAAATGCAGAATTAGTGTTTTTATTCAAAGTTTGAATTTCCTGTTTTGTGAGTTCTGCAGCTTCAGCTAAATTTGACACCTGGTTCAAGCTGGACATTGGTTCATCATCAATAGGTTTGGGTCCTCTAGGTTTTTCTTTGAGATAAGATTTAAGTCCAGGTACTGGGGGGACTTTAGGAGAACAGACAACGATGACAGTCGATCCTTTCCCATGTTTGATCTCCGATTTCTGTAAAACTCTACTATTATTAAGTCTACCTACAGGATCATCGGGGTGTGGTTCATATTTAAACTGGCTGTAGACTGCTGGATCCATGTAGTGGCTACGGAAATTAAGAACTGTCAAACCTTCCTCGCTATCCTCTTCTGAATGAAGTACATGTGTCTTACTCGTGATCATCCTTGGTATATTGTTTTGTTTACGACGTGTATAAGTACGTGTATTTTTTCTTTTCACATTTTCATCTGCAAAGGGGTCTTCAATTTCTCTTTCAGGAGAATCAGCAAACACATCCCTGTGAGTATTTCTCCGTGGTCGACCTTCAACGTTACTTACTTCCTGTGTAGTGCCCCCACTAACATCCTCAATGACAACTTGCTGAGTAACATCTGTATCTTTTTTCTTCCGAGAGTATGTACGAACTGGTCGGCGAGTAAAATTAGACAGCGGAATCTCATCCTCATCTTCCTCCTCCATTTTTTCTGGCTGTTCTGGCTTAAATTCTGGTGGTTTCTGAGTAACCTTCAAATTTGGGATTGCTGGACGTCCCAACCCTCCCCCTGCAGCTGAGGGTGGGGGAGGAGGAGGAGCTGGGGCCTGCACTACATCTTTCTTTGGACCATCACCCTCTTCAAAGTCAAAAGAAAATGGGTCTGTAGACTCTGTTTCTATTTTTACTTTTTTATATGTGACTTCAAAAGGATCATCTTCTCTAACACGGCTGAATGAAGTCTTCCCCCATTTAGTTTGTGTTGCTGATTTAGCGGCTGCCGGATTGGACTTTAATGCATCATCAAATGCTTTACTTTGTGATGAATCTTTATTACTTCTACTATAAGTCTTTACAGCAGGTTTGGTAGCCATTATTTTACTCCTGAAAAATAAATAATGGATTAATACTCTTGAGAATGAAGTTAATGGATTGAGTGTTTTCATGAACAAGCAAAATTGATTTACAAACTTGGTGTTGTCAAAAATTATATGTGCTACAGCAATTCTTTTAAATCTGGAGTAAATTTATAGAGACAATTTGTATGTACAGCCTCTTTATTTCAAACTTGGTGTTTATTTAACATTTCTTAAGGAATTAGGACACTTGTAAAAACTAAATAATTGTAAACAGCAATCAGAGATTGCACATCCCCATGCTCCTATATCAAGCATTTTTATATTACCCAACAAACTCAAATTTATAGGCCAAAACTAAAGTGGAAAATAATGACAATAAGAGGTTACATGCAGAAATCTATCCGTAACTGTGCCCTGATGTTGATTGTGTTTCAAGAAATTGTGACAGCCACTATTACCGTAACATCAAACCACTTTCACAAATGGATAAAAATAGTCAAAAATTGATTTCTAAGGACTTAAGCAATTTTATAAAAAAATTTTTTAATCAAATTCACCACAAGAATATTTTATAGCCAGCCCCTTTGATGAGCATGATGATGGACCCAAACTTTTTTTGAAATTATTACCCTTGAAAAAAATTGCCTTTTAAGGATGTTACATGTAACAATTTTGATCTTGTATAACTTAAATAATTTTTAAAAAAGTTTTAAACTGAAACAAGAGTGAAATTAAGTCTAGTTAAATCTTTTTATCCCCACTGAAAAACTGAACTAAGAAGATGACAGTAAATGAGAAGCAGGGGTACTGAAATGTGTACATGTACAAATCATTTGAAGTGTAAAAGGAATTTGAAGATACCACCTACATTATAAACTGAAGCCTTCAAAACCATCCTTGAAAAAAAATTGAACAAAAGGGTCCTATGGATAAAATACATCAGATACCAGGCTATTTTGAATGAATATGTGTGTTTAGTCCCCTGTTCATTCTAATCAGACAAATAAGCAGCTTTGATAATTTGATACAATGAATTGTGTGTAAGCTGTTTAAACAAAGACAACTGTAACTTTTTGATTAATGACTCCTGAACCAGATTTTCAGAATTTTGGTGACTTCCATCATAGTAAAATACATAAAACTTATAATTTTGGTGAGTCCCAAAGTAAAATGGTGAGACGAGTTGCAAGTATCTCTGTTTAAAATTGTTAGGACTGGTGAGTGATGGTCTGTTACCAACAACGCCTTGCCACCTGGGCTAGCTGACAGTTAAGATCCAATTGGGTTATAAGAAAATTGATTTTAGTAGCCCACTATTAATTCTAGATGCCACCCGTAACTGCTATTTTGGCCCATGCCCTATGGTTTCACACCACTTTAATTGGAAGCCACAATTTATCACAATATCTTGTGTTATATTAAAAAGATGTCTCAAGACAGGCCAATGTCAATGAATGTATCAAAGTTTCTTTTATGGAATATCTTTCATTTTTTAATCATTTTTTAAAAATTTTTGTAGGTTATTGATAAATTAGTAATTGTGAAATTCAAAATATCAGAAAAGAGTGTTGAACTAATGACTTTTTGGCATAAGACAAATATTGACATTAGACTTACAGTTTTTAGTGTAAATACATGTATTCAAATTGCATTTGGCTGAAACAAAGGATTAATATTAAAAAGGTTTGAAATATAAATATGTAATCATATAAGAATATAAACTGTAGCCAGGTATAAGCTTGGAGGGTATTTTTTTAAACTGCACCTTTCACACAATAGCCTGAATAGGTGCTGTTCCTCATGATTGTTTGAATGGTGCTTAACATCCAGCAGCAAATATTTCATAGATATGCAGGAAAAGAACATATTAATGATGAGTGATGATCAATGAACCCTGCTTTGTACTAGACCGACAAGCTGTGCAAGATTTTTAATGTTCTAGCTCACTAAAGCAACAGTCTGCAGGAACTTTACCCAGACACATTATTCTGACTCTAGACTGACCAGTCTTTGTTCTTACTCCATAATGCTGTGTGCTTAGCAGAAAGCAGCAAATACCAATTTTAATGTCTGGGTGATCAAACTCGTGAATTTCCACACTCGAGGCAAGCACGCTAACCATTACACCACTGAGGCAGCCTTCCTGTTCTTAAACGAATTACCATGCCGTTTTTAAAAGCTACAGACAAAAATACGTTCATTGATTAAAACATAATATTTCCTGCTTCTAGCTCAAAACAAAGTTATGAGTCATGACAGAGGGTTGGCAGAATTTTTCTTTTTATTTCTGAAATATTTGTAGTTAATGTCAAACCTAAAAAAACACAAGTCTTATCTATATTTACACTGCCATTCCTACTATTCACAGAAATGCAACTAATTTTTGCAAATGTTTAAACATTTTTTAATTGATTGATTGGTGTTTTACGCCACGTCGGCAGTATACGCCGTTTTCGAGATACGGGACAGCATACTTATTACTTTGTCACGTGATAGTAAAGATGTTCAGGTGCATTTTGTCTTCCAGTTCATACTTGCTGCGCTTTACATATGTTAACGGACGCATATTTATTAACATTATGTTGTTTACAGTCGTAATAATTACACTCTATTTCATTTTTGAGCTTGTATTTCAAATAAGCAAAGCTGCAATTAGCATTAAAACATGATGACACAAGAAATTTTGGTTCCAAAGTAACCTTAATTTTACGTGCGTCTTCGTCAGTTTAATTTAAAGAATTTCTTTAAAAATTTGTACAAACAAAAATCTGTCATCACAACAAATATTCATTTTCATCGGGAAAAGTCAAATTCTCATAAATTACAAATTTAGAAGGAAGTTTGAGACGTGTTGAAATTGTGTGTGTTAGAAAGTTAATAAACCGGAAATATGCTTGCACCCGAAATTTTCGGGAATGTCATAAAACATGTTGCGTCATGCCAGGAATGTCAGGATCTGGAAATCGACGTTTTTCAGCCATATCGTGCATTTTTTACTTGACATCTGTCAAATAGTTTAACAGACTAAAAATTTCTTTTTCATATATAAAAATTCAAGTTCTGGTTTTCTGTGGTTGATCAGAATTGTAAAGATTGAGTCTGTACCAAAAAAAACTGCCATCTATAAAATCTAGAAAACTTTTTTCCACTTATATTTAACAATTTTTTCAACACAGGCACATCTCTGGCTCCACAAATTCCTGCTTTTTGTAGCCTGGGATGTATCCTTAATTAGTTTGTTTTTGTAAGAGTTATCTCCCATGTGGGATGGGTCTCAATATAACTGTACATGAGAAAACCTTTTATATTGCTTTATTTTGCAAAATCCATAAATTTTACCAAGGTAAAAAAATTAGTCTGATGTGCATTTGTAAAATAAACTAACAGATTGATTTTTCCATAAAATTTGTTGCTGAATAAAAGAAAATTTTTAAAAAATGAAAACCTAGAATAATTTACGTTTACTAAATCAATATACTGCTCATATGGGAGACAACACTTACAATCGGAATCACGAAATTCCAAATTTAATGAGTTGGTGTCATTTTATGAAGGGACACAACCTACAAGTCTGGGAAACTTAAACAAATATGCCCGCCATAATATAACTGATACACTTAATTGCTTGAAATCGAATCACTAATGTAACGGCTTATGATGACAAGACAGGGTACATAAACTATAAGAAATAATCCTTGCTTTGCCTTTGCGTTTTCAAGACAATGCTGAGGGGAGATAATCAAATTAAAAAGTTTCACTGATTGTAAATGTCATGTGTTAGCTTCAGTTGTTAAAAAATACAAAAGGGTTTACGTCATGTTTTAAATTTACCCCAAAAGAATGCTATCGCATCATAAATTCACACGTTCGGCAACTAGCTGCTGTACAGCGCCATTTTGAAAATCTAACAATAACACTTCTACGCAAGCGTATTGAGGGCGCACTTTCGCAGGTAGTTGATTTTTTGTAGGTGTAGTTTCGAATTCAAGGGGAACTAACTTGAAAATTAGTTTTGCAAGTGTTGCTTCCCGTTGACCATCACTGAACAACAAAATTGAATGGTGCACTTGTTTTTTTTCAGGTGCAGTTTTATTTAATTCACCACTTGACATCAACTTGTTTTTTCAGGTGCAGTTTTTTTTTTAATTCACCACTTTACATCATTTATGAAAACATCAATTATATTAAAATATCAATTAAAAAAATAATTGGAAAATTTTTTGTGACAAATAAAAAAAAAACATTATCACAAAATGATAAATTTTGCCCTGTTACCGATTTGTTTATAGGCTTTTAATACCTTTTAAAAGAAATCTGGACCTTTTTGTTTATTAAAAAGAAAGAATACGGAATATATAAAAACACAATCCACATTTTTTCTGGATTGTGCACTGCATAATTTATCATAAAGCTGTTGCTTTTGTATTTAATAATTTTAGGTTTTGAGTTTTTATTTTACAAAAGCAATTCATTTTGCACTCCCAATGTTTTGACCCTTGCGTGTCCGATTTTGTTCGTCCACTGTTTTGGTCTTCGGCGGCGTACCTGATAAGGATTAACCCGGAAAAGCACCAAGTATAACCGAGTTAAAAAATTTCAGGAATTATAAATATGCGCATTGGTTGATGTCTTTTTTGCATTTATTCTATATCATTCACTTAAAAATACAGGCTTACATTACTATTTATAAGTAACAAGCTTTGTCGACACAGACTTGTAACACCTTACAAGAACCAAATATAAAATGCTTAATCTCCTATTTTTATATTAAACGTGTATAAATGCTAGCTTCAGCTACATGTATACAGATTTTATCGCACCGGGTAATATTTCCTTTGACCTTTAATTAGGTGTGCTTGAGCCTACAGTCTGATACCCGAAAATATCAGGCAAGTGGTCACTGACGTCGATTATGATGTTGCATAGGACGTTTTAAATTATAATTATATCACACCTCGCTCTCTAACTCTCTGAGATACTGGTGATAATTTCAGTCTCAACCTTCAAAACGTAAGAAGTCCGCTATTTTTAATGTACCACTTCAAGTGCTTCCAATTTACGGGCTTGAAACACTTTTTAAAACTCCCACCAATACAGAGTTTAACACCAATGTAATAGGCTTTACGTATACAGAAATATTAGGATTGGACCCGACAAAATTTTTTATCCCCGCCGCATGTTGCATGCGCCTGTCCTATCGCTTGACCATTAGCCATTATCTTCGTCCACTTTCTTTAACATTTAGTTGGATGCAATTTTATGTTCGCCATAAGGAGTGGGAATCCATCCTTGTTGAAGGCCTTGTAGAGACCTCTAGATTTTAACTTTTGATATCTATTTGGCAAGATGTGACACGGTCTCCGTGGCATTTATGGCATATCTTTACTTTGAAAATGTATCACTTTAACAGGCTTGAATCATTTGACAGGTTTGACCACTGAATTATGATTAATCTATACCGGCTTGTATTATTTCAATAGACTTTACCTATGCAGTCTTGTATCACTTCAATAGGCTTTAACTATACAGACTTCTCGACTTTATCAGGCTTCCCAAATTATGTCTTGAACTACTTTAACATATTCTACCTATGCATGCTTGCACCACTTTAATAAGCTTCACATATACAAGCTTGTGTCTCTTAGATAGAGCTGACCCACACAGACTGGAATCACTTTAACAGACATCATCCGTACAGGTTTACACAACTTTAATGGGCTTCACATATATAGCCTTTATCACCACTTTAATAGGTTTCACATATACAGACTTGTATCACTTTAACAAACATCTCCTATATAGCCTTTTTAAAAGGATTCACTTATATAGAGATGTATCACTTTTAATAAAATTTCCAGGTTTATACCATTTTAATAGTCTTCACCTATATTGCATCGTACCACTTTAACAGGTGTCATCTATACAGAATTGCTTTAAAAGTTTATACTCATCTAGGCTGGGATCACTCTTTAATCACTTTAACAGTCATCACCTATAAAGGTTTGCACTATTTTAATAGGCCTTGAAATATTTTCACCAGGCTTTACCTATGAAGGCTTGCACTACGTCGACAGGCTTCACCAATACAGGATTGCACGCCTTTAAAAGGCTTTTCATAGACAGCTTAGTATCACTTGAATAGGTTTGACTCATTCATGCTTGAATCAGTAAATCAGACAGCACATATACAGATTTTAAACACTTAGATAGGCTTCCTCTATCAAGTCTTGAAAATGAAAAGATATTGGGCAAATAAAAGAGAGACTGCACTCCAATCACGAGAAAAATAGGAATTTACAAATCTAGAGGTCTCCATAATACAAGCATTCAACAAGGAATACCACTTCTTGTAAAAAGCTCTAAATAGCTTTTATGGGCCTCGCCTATACAGACTTGTATTACTTTAACAAAGTTCACATATGCCGCCTTTAACAAATCTTTAACAGGCTTAAACATGTGGAAACTTGAATTATTTTGAAATGTGTCACATTAACAACAGGCATAATTTTAACATGCTTCAATGATACAGTCTCGAATAACTTTAACAGACATTACCTATACAAGCTTGCACCACATTGTCAGGCTTCACCGATACAGGCTTGTACTTGACGAAAAAGCGTTACCTACACAGGCTTGTGTCACTTTAACAAACTTCTCCTATGTATGCTTCAACATCACTTTTAACAGGCATTCAGACTCGTATCACTATTCTCAACATTTAAAGGCCTGTATCATTTTAACAGGATTCACTTATACAGGCTTGAGCCACTTAAACATACTCCACCTATGCAGGCTTGCATAACTTTAAAAGGCTTCATCTTCACAGGTTTGTATCCACTTTATCAAGTTTCACATTTACAGAGTCATGATTCACTAATGCATAAAATGTGAACCATCGTAATAGACTTAACCGATGCAAGCCTGCATTGTATTAACAGACTTAACATATACAGGCTAGTATCCCCTGGATAGGGTTTACCCACACAGGTTTAAATCCTGATACAGGACCACCTATACAGACTTCACCACTTGAAAATGCTTCATATATGTAGGCTTCCACTACTTTTAAAGGCTTCACGTAAAGAGATATGTATAACTTGAACAAATTTCACTTTTGCAACCTTTAAAAAAATAAACTCTTCACATATACAGACTGGTATTACTTTAACAGACATCACCTCTACAGGCTTACACCACACCACTAGGCTTCACCTATAGTACTCACAAACAGGTTTAACCCTGTCACATACTTTATATTACTGTTCTTAGCCAGGAACATGTAATCCAGTTCTTCTACAACTTAAACGGTCTTTTCCTATGCAGAATTGCTTTACTTTTTACAAACTTTACCTATCCAGGATTAATTCTTTCATAAATATAAAGATTTGGTATCAAAATTCGGATGTACTTGTAATCATCTTATAAAACATGGGATATCACA
>JAULBM010107648.1:0-18948 GCA_032357055.1 Geukensia granosissima | reverse complement strand
TGTTTCCGTCCTGAATATGCATGAAATATTTGCCACTGGACGTTAAACAACAATCAATCAATCAATCAATCAATAAAGCTGTATGTACATATCAACGAGTGACCTCTCATTAGAAGCATTAGAACCAAAAGCTATGAAGTTTGAGATCCAAACAAAGTAAAAGAAGTACTCAAATCCAAACAGATCGAAATAAGAATCTACATCCGACGGTAGTGACAACTACTAAGAGCAATAAGTTTTGCAGCCTTTCCTTATTTTCAGTACTTTAGGATTTAAACAAATACAGCACATTTCTGTTAAACATTGTTTGATGAACTTTATGTCAGACAAGTCTGAGAGTTTGATTGGTGAATTCCCTAGGATACTTCTTCTTCGCTAGCTTAGGCATCAACCGAGTCGTTTATCAATGTTGAATAAATTTTGAGAATATTGTTACGCTGTTTAAACATTTTAGCTCTTATCAATAGCCAAAATCAAAATCCAAACTCGGAATAAGAAGCCAAATCCGACTGTAGGGACAACTCTTGATTGCAATAGGTTTGGAAGCCTTTCCGTAGAGTGTA
Organism: Geukensia granosissima; assembly: GCA_032357055.1. Taxonomy (NCBI): domain Eukaryota; kingdom Metazoa; phylum Mollusca; class Bivalvia; order Mytilida; family Mytilidae; genus Geukensia; species Geukensia granosissima. The sequence goes on along the minus strand of JAULBM010107648.1, from coordinate 18,385 downwards.
AACCTGTAAACAAATTATATGAACATTTGATATAAATACCAGGCAACATATTTTGATACAGGTGACTTCTTTTCTAGTTGCAGCGTCAATTTTATCATCTGTAAATTCAATCCATATGATGCTTGGTCCCAGCATTTTAGTCACAATTCAAAAAATGAATTTCAGAGGAGGAAATCGATCATTGACATCAGTGGTGGCAGAACGGTCTTATACCATATTCTCGTGCAATAAATTTTGCTTCTTTTGATTTTTAGTATACTGATGATAAAATTTTCTTATGTTTTGTTATATATCTGCATTGGTCAATTTTGCAACGTACTGCAGATTAAAACTGTCAATCATTGCATTTTTTGTACAAATGTGTTATTGTTCCATGATAATTTGGATCATCTGTTTGGACAACTGGTGTATTTAGTAAAGCAAAATCATTTTCTGTCAGAACATTTTCTCTCAAACTATTTATCAAATATGGAAAATCCACATCAAGCTCCTGTTGTACAATATCTATAGATATAGAAGATATTCTATACACTCCGACAAAAGTTAAGCACCACCTTATTTATTTTGTTAATATATATTTTTTTTTAATTTATATTTATAATATATGGTTTTTGCGACCACATATTTGTCAACATGAACTTCAATTTGACATTCGATACGTCATCAATCGATTATTTTGTGTTGTGTAAAAACCGGTTTTCAGTTAGTGTTATACGTAATTACACAAGGCATGTTTGTCAATTTTAAGTTGCAGAAGTTTAGATTGTGCATAGTTGTTGGAAAAGTAATGGTTAGGCAAAAATTAAGTATAGCAAAAAGATAGCAAGGAAATGGCATGTCACAGTCGGGTTTAAGCAGCAGAAGGGTGGCACAGCGTGTTGGTGTGCACCATTCTGTCATTGACCGTCTTATGGATCGTTTTCAGGCGACAGGCACAGTGGAGGATCGTCCGCCATCAGGTAGGCCCCGCAAAACTACCCCAAGAGAGGGTAGGCTCATAGTCCGTCGTGCTAGTAGGGATAATTTTACCACGGCTGGTCGTTTACGTGCCGGTTTGCATTTCGGGGACCATGTGTCTGTTCGGACTGAATTAAGCGACTCGATGTGTGCTAGAAGACCCATAAAACGACCGGAGTTGACAGCACGCCATCGGATAGCTCGCTTGAATTGGTCACGTGACCATCTCCAGTGGAATATACAAAACTGGAGACGTGTTCATTGGTCCGACGAGAGTCGGTTCCTCTTGCGTTCTTTGGACGGTCATGTTCGGGTCTGGCGGCACAGAAACTCCTTATATCACGATGAAAACGTCATGGGCACTACAGCCTTTGGTGGGGGTGGTTTCAATGTATTTTCTTTCAAGTATAAGTTACCCTTGCACGTTCTTCAAGGTAATCTCAATGGCGTTAGTTACCGTTATAACGTGCTTGATGCACATGCATGTGGTGCCACTATTTTTTTTTATTAAAATATGATTTTATGTTGTCGAATTTGCTTTGTCGTGTACGGTGTACTTTGTCTAATGCACATGTTGACTTGATAGTACAGGAGTTAACTGTCCACAAGAAATCATGCCATCCTTGCCGGATATTATTGTATGCTCGGAGGAGAAGCAGAATATCTTTGATTTGATTAGTCCAGGGATCAAACCCTCGACATTTATCTCGAGGTGAGAACGCTATCATCATAAAAGAGATAGATTGATTATTGCTTAACGTCCAGCGGCAAATACTTCCTGCATATTCAGGACGAAAGCTTATTAATGAATGAACCCTGCTTTATACAAGACCGACACGGATTTTTAACATGCCAGCTGACGAAAGCAACAGTCCGCAGAATTATATGCCCAGACACATTATTCTACTCCGGCCGACTAGTCCATGCTTTTACTCCTACTAGCTGCGTAACTAGCAAAGAAGCAGCAAAAACCAATTTTAATGTCTTTGGTTTGCCGACCGGGTATTGAACCCAAGATCTTCCGCATTCGGAGGCTAACCATTTCACCACCGACACGGTACTATAAAAAGAGAAGATATGGAGTAAAGGTCAATTAAGGAGACCATTCTCCTTGAGAAACAGACTAAATTGTTGAATCTACAGGTCCTAACAAGGTTTCCACAAGGTTTATTTCCCGAGGTTTTGAATTGTTTCAAGATTGTAAACGATGACATCTGATTTGTGCTGGGATCACTATAGAAGTTTGGAGATGTGTCCTATTTGAAGAAAATAACATCAAGTCCATTTTCAAATTAATCAATGAATTCAAACTGGAAATCATAAAAAAAGGTCTCAACTCATGAAATCCTGTTTCTTTAACTGTCCGTTTTCTCAACAGTTAGTGATTAAAGTGCTTCTCAAGAGCCCCGTATTATGAAAGATAAATTCATTTCCCGCCTATTCTGTGATGTAACTGGAGAAAATTAAACGAATCCGTCATAACCTGTGAGAGAAGGGAAAGGATTCAATTGATGCGTTAGCAAAATGTTTCATAATTTACACAAAATTTAATTTACATTCAAAGGGTGACAACTCAATTATAATACTAAGTAATTTTCCGACCACATGATGCAATCCGTTCAAGATTAAGTGGTTGACTGTTGTTTGCCTACCAGCTGCAAATGAAGAAGTCGAGAAGCGGGACTACGACCATTCGGTTAGATTAATTTGAATTTTGATGAAACTACAGACTGAAATCACAGCCAATGGCAAATGGATCACAAATACTTTGCGTATTTTTCGCCATGAAATAGCTTATTTATTGTCGACCTGGGTTATATAACTCTTAAAATTATTCAATAAATATAGATATTCACGAATTATAGGACCACAAGTGCCATATTCATACAAATTGGGAGTTATTATGATTGTAATTACAATTATCAGCATAATCGAGTACAGAACCAGCTAAATTAGATGATATTGAAAGTAGAAGAAATTTGTTTGTACATGTCTTACGCTCAGAATCGGATAATTTACTGGAATAAGAAATGTTTATCATCAACTTTATTAAAACGGTTACTAACATGTAAACATGTAAAAAGCTTCTGCAGATAAACATAATCGAGTAAAATTTCTCTTCTGCTAAAACAAATCGAAGTTTGCTTTTGTGTATATGTTTGTATACACAACTTTTCGCCTGACATCTTGCAAAAATGCTAATGTCTTAAACTTGTACATGATTTTGTTTAGGAAATAATTCACTGTAGCTATAATTTGTTCAGATTTTACCAATGGACTGGACTTTTTCCCTTTTCCTTATGCACTTTTTACGGCTTTCGACCGCATAAAAATGATAATTGACGACGTCACATTTCAACTGGGGACTTTAGACCTTATTTTAACTTTATACGGCAAAGTTGTCCATGTTTAACCTTCTCGTTTGCAAAAAAATACGATAATCTATTACTAACAAGATAAGATTCTTCATGTAAACAACGAGAATCTCATGATTCCAGGGTAGAATCTGAATAAATTATATGGCTGTCGTGAATTATTTCGATTATTGAGAACAAATCAATATGTAGACTGTGGTTAAGGGACCAGTAAATGAGGCACTTTTAGACTGCCACGGGAAATGTTACGGGATGGATAGGGTAGGGAAGTTTAACTTTATAACTGGCCACCTACTGACCATTCAAAATGAACTGCTGTTAAGGGGTATTTAACGTGGTTAGAATGTGACCTTTTCTTAACACGGTCGTGTTGAACGTCTCCCTCCGGGTTCTAGAGGATTAGTGCCTCCAGACGGAGATATCTAGTGCCCGGAAAAACCTTGTTGAAAGGGGAGTTTAAGTAGTGATACACCCCTCTCGAACAAACGAACGGACGCCCCTATAGCAGGGGTTCTACATGCAGCCAGAGTAACCGACCGGCCTATTTCTATACCCTTGTAACTCTTTAAGGTAACATGATTTTGTACTTTTCTACTTTGGCTGTAAAGTATGTCTTTAAATGATAAACTTTAATGATGGATGTGGTCTACATTCAGGGAAATGTTGTAATATTTTATAAATGTCTGTTGAGAAGAGTCTATAGACGTAGGAACAACTCAAGATAAGGTTATGGTACAAACGAGCACAAATGTGTTTATAAAAACGCTAAAGAAATTGTATCATATAAAAAGTCACAAATCATTTGCGAATACAAATGTAAACATTTTTATATTTAATATGTGTTTACGCTTTGCATACCATACCTTTCCTTTGCCTAAATCCAGGGGTGTGATTGTAAACTGCGAATATTATCAATGACTTCATACGATAATAAAATACTTAATGTAAACACTACCTAAAACATTAAGTTAGCTGTACATTGTTGCATTTGCAAAGTTTTGCTACATTACACAAAAGATTCATATATGACCATACCAGTGGTCAATTACTTAGCGTGTTATTCGCTTTCGACATGATGCCGCTAATATTACTAGAAAGAAGAGATTTGCTTATCCAGGGACAGAGGAGCTACTTGAATTCCGTAGAGACCGCAAATGTTTTCAGCAGTTTAGAGTTGAAACCGGGATATCATCAAGTAGTGCCACTAGAACTTTTACAATCCGACCAAAAGTTTTTTTAAGTAAACAACGAAATACCATTGGTTTTGCGTATAACAAGTTATATATTAGCGACCAACGTTCAAATGTCAAGCTAGCTAAAATATAAAGATCTCTTATTCATAGATGTAAAATTGGATTCAATCATAATTAGAGGAATTTTTCAGTTATATCTAAGAAACTTTAGTTCCTTAATACATGAGGATTTTGTCGAGTCTGTTGTCTCCTTAATTTCTAGTTCGCTGGGATATATTTGGTCGAGATGTTCACTGAACGTAGCGTCCCATATCCTGCGCGCAGCACCCGTCGTGGAGTCCTTAAAGTCAAATCAAGCTGTCAAAACTGGGAGTCTAGCTTGTCAAATCAAAAAGGAATCACACGAACTCTTATATAAACAAGGAGTAGGACCAGGTGTCTGGAAGGGTAAGCACTCCTGTCCAGTGCGCAGCACCCTTCATGGAATCCTTTAGTTCTAACCCGGGTTTACGTCAATCCTAAAAAAAGGTAAACTTGTTTTTGAAATACCGTTAACCGGTCCATAACAAGTGAAATATACTGATACCATATGGATCAACCAATTCATGATGGCGGCCCTAGAATTTAAGAAGGAACGATTTCAACTTTGATTGGATTTACCCTTGTTGTAGTAATTAAAGCGACAACAGCAATGCTCTATTCAGAAAATCCTAATACTTGGAAAAGACAAGAGAGTATCCAATCAACTGCGACACATAAACCCCAATACAGGGGCAGCAGGGATATCGCAACACGAATATAATGTTAACGGTATGATGATGGTTTACAGCATGAAAGTTGAAGTAATCCCGTTTGTCTTAAATCTTAGGAACAAGTTTTGAATTCCCTCTTGGTCAATTTCAAGGAATAAATCTAGGTATGAAGCAGATTTTGTTCAGTCCCAGTACTCTTTAATTTCTAGTTCGCTTGGATATATTTGGTCGAGATGCTCACTAAACGTAGGATTATTAAATGACAAAACATGCCGATAAAGCGAAAAGTAAAATTAAAAGATATTGTTAATTCTTTTTGTTATTTCGCAGGAGTCCCTGGATGAAAAATCATCCATCAACTAATTTTTGAGTGTGAAAAAAATTTCACTAGACATTTTAGACAATCTAAAGTCTGTCCAAGTTCTCTTTCAACAATAGACAGTTATCATTGTTTTTATACAGTTTTCATATCTTATCAATTGGTCGTTCTTAGATATGCTGCAATAAATACAATAAATAAATGCTGATATTACTCATGTACGATGTGTCAAACAGTTGACATACCCATGGGCACAAACTGTGCTCATCTAAATGCAGATTTTATTGATATTGTATTGAATCGCTCTAAGTTTATCAAAACTTCAAAAAGACTCTTCAAATCACGATAAAGTGGACCAGTTTAATACTTTGAAATAAATTGATATCAGTAAGGACCACGTTCCCTTTTACCTTTAGATTTAAAAATTGAACAGGATTGTTTATACATTTAAATTTATGATAAAAGGGATGATTTTTTAATTTCCTATAGTTGATTATTCGTTTCTTGATGTCGACGTGCCTTTGTTCCCTTTGCATAGTGTTTACATTTCACAACTAGTTCGGTTTTCCCGTATTTGAACTAAAGATTCTGACTTTAATGATCGCAACCAACGACTTACTGGTAAACATTTGCAATCATTTTCAAACATATAATACAAAATACGGCTGAAAATGTACAATTTTTATACAACATACCCTACATTTTATTAAAAGATTACATTTGAAGCATATAGATTTAAACATGATCCATTGAATTTCAATGTTCCATTAAACAACGAATCATCAAAGGGTACAAGTTAACCGTTGTGGTCTGAACAGCTAAAACTGGTTTTTGTTGGTCCAGATGATATACACTTCCTTACACAGATATGAATAAAGGTATTGCATCAAAACATTTATTATTGACAGCACAGTACACACCGTGTTTGATGACATCTCGTGTCGGAAATTCCATCCTGAGCCCGCCTTCAGTAACTGCGAGCATTCATTATAGAGGTATCTTCTTTTTGCATGTATTTTTGTTTAGTTTACTTATTTTAACTAATGTGCTACTTAATCAGAATGGGTGTCAGAATTTCGGTTTTTTGAAAGTTCCTGTTACTGCCGTTGTTCCTTTGATCAAACTAGTTTAACCCCACCAACTGTCTCATGCGCCTGTCCCAAGTCTGGAATTATGGTCACATGTTTGTATTTGTGTTAAATGTTTAATTGAATGTACATTTGATATTCTTCAAGTATGAGTGGGATTATTTTACGTATTTATTTGGGTCGATTTAGATTTTATTCAAATGAAGTGGTATTCCACCTTTGTTGAAAGCCTTGTGGAGACCTCTAGATTTGAAAATCCCTTCTGTTTTTCTTGTGGTTGGAGTGTTGTGTCTATGAAATTTACCTCATTTCATTTCATTTTCATATTATGTATGTAGACTTTATATGTAAATATTGATTTGCCATGGTAAAGTCGCAAGTTTACTTGTAATCCTTTTGCAATATATATGTACCAATTTCAAGTGAACTAGATTAATGGCACAAGTCGAAGAACAGGCAAAACCTGGTTATATATATGTAGCTGTAAATTTTGTTATATACTGTAGCGAATTTTGTCTACAGCGGTGAACATAGTGCAGGCGGCAATGATATAGATGTTACATCAGCCAGAGTTCGAATCCCGCTGAGGAAGGATAAACAATTTTTTCTAAGATATTTACATGGTGCATGCCGTGATCCGCGGATGTCTCATCCGAATGAGTTCGAACCTCACTGAGGGATGACAAAAATTTGTTAGTGAAAACGTCTAATAGTAGCAATAATGGGTTGATTCTTTGTATGACACGAAACCCAATATCACATGTTCTGTTGTAATGATGTTTTTTTTCTCATTTCGCAATTACTATTTTTGATTATTAAAAGATTCTTAAACGATAAACAACTTTTTTACACGATCCAAATTAAATGTTGCTTAGTCCACATTCCTTGTACTTTTGTAATGACATCGTCCGTTGATGGAAATCTGTAGATGTTGCTAAGAGGGAACCTCCAACCCAAGATGATATTGCACGGTCGATGGGAGCAGAAATTTGAACTTTAATTGCGGAAGGAACTAAAAAGCCAAGTTCTTTTTCAATCCGTTCTACAAAACCTGTAGTCATGGTCAGGCCCCCTGCAATAACAACATTATGATATAAATCTTTTCGAATATCCATATCACATTTCATTATACTTCTGTAAATCAAATCAGGTAACCCTGTACTCTCAATTTCAAGTAGTGTGGGCTTAAACAAGGGTTCGTTGCACATAAAACGCTCTTTACCTATTAAAATTTCGTGTCCATCTCGAAAACTGAAATTACGCTGTAGCGAATTTACTTCTACGTTCAGTTCTTTTTCAAAATCCGATGCTACATAAGAGTGTTTCTCTCTGACGTCATTCAATAAATCCACTATATAATCTCCTTTTGGTTCAAAAAAACCATTTTCTATCAGCATCTTCATGAGGTAGTTATTTAAATCGCGACCTCCAAGAGGTAAGCAAAATCCTGCTTCAGGTTGCTGAAAACCTTCATAAATTGGAACAATTTTACTGAAAGAGTCACCCGATGTGCAAACAATACCGGTTTTTCTCCCAGATGCATAAAGAGACATCATATTTTCGTCTGCGGTCTGGATTCCTTGAACTTGGAATTTTTCAAACAAAATTTCATACATTTTGGTTCTGTTTTTCTGGTTGCTTTCTGAATTTCCAACAATTAAAACTGTAGAATTCTCTGGATTAATTTCCAATGCTGTAAACATGAATGTCCACAGTACTTCCATATCTTCCCAGTTCTGAACGATGCCTCTGTGGATAGGATAGTGTAAAGCCAATACATCTCTTTTATCGACAGCATCTTTCCCGACATAAGTATCTCTGTAATCAGCCTTCCTCGGAGACTGAAAAGAAATTATATATGGCCAAAGCTGTGTTTTTCTATGTTTTGCGTCAGCTTGCTAGTAGGTTTTTGAGGATTTTTTTTTGTTGCAAAAACACACACAAAGAAAAAGTTTCAAAAATCGACAAATTGACGCAAAACAAATACAAAAAAAACAGACAAGGCCTGAAAACGTATATACTAGACTGCTTAAATAGTAATATTTATAGGAATAATTTAATATTTGTTATATTACAGCAAACATTGGTGTCCTATTATTTCATGGTCAACTCGTCGTCGTCTGTCTGTGGATAGAGAGGTTAATTTTCATTTAAATAGACCAATCCATTTGATAGTTTAATATAACATTGAGCTAGGTACACTGTAAACAAAGTTTAAGGAGGAGGGGGTGAATCGAAACTGGAGGTGTATACCGAAGTTGGCCCGAAACCACAATTAATTTATCAACCTTGTGATGGTGCAATTTTTTTAATGTCTCTTAAAATATGTCAATATTTCAAATAATGCTCAATGGCATATAATTGTGGTCTCTGACCTGTTAGGAGACTGTGTTTTGGAGGTTGAATCAACTGCTATAGTACCATTATGGATATTGAGTGATGGTTCGTAAAGTGGGTCCATTCTGCATTTCAGACAAAGCTTAGAGGGGGGGTCCGACGCCCCAAGCGCCTTTGTAATCTACAATACTGTTCAATACATTACCTATGATCACATTTACAGAAAGCGAAGTTAAAAGGACAGAATCACGTTTGCAAGCTGAATTGTATCTACATGCGACATCCAATTCTCTTAACGATTTTTTGGAATTGTTTAACTTCAAATTACTAAATTACTAACATTCAACTAAAGTCAACAACGACAGACGCTTTACACACATTTGTGTATTTGTTAAAAACTTGTGTAAGACGTGGATCTTGTCATCCTGACATATATTCCATATTCTCCATTTAAATATTAACTTCTAAATAGTTTTTAACTATTAACTGACTTCGAGCTATTTACTGGCAACACAAACTTTCCTGCATTTTTTGGTAATACGACATTTACTGATTACTTATTAAACACATATGATTTTTGTTCATTGTCAAAAAGTAGAAAATTTGGGGAAATAAGAATTAAAGGTAAGGTCTAAAAAAATTGTTTTCTGTCTTTGTAACTTTTCATACTGAAATTTCAAACAAAATTGGAGGGATTCCTATTTCTATGGAAAAATTATGTCCGAATTTAAATGAAACTGTTGGATATTACAATCAACAACAGCAAAGACCCAAAGTTCGTCAGCATAATAAAACACTTACCTTATGGCTATTCGAACAATAGCAAGTTTATTGCCAATCTTGATAATAACTTTTTCCGCTTCTCGTCGGGAAATATTTAGTGTTTCGTGGGACAATCTATTTGCTATTTTCTACAAAAGTAAGCCCCCATTAAATGGAACATTACTTTCTCCAGTAAACATAATTATTGACTGATTGCTTGAATGAATGGTGCTTAACGACCAGTGGCAAACACTTCATACATATTAATTCAGGAAGAGAGCATATTAACGAATCAACTACACCGACACGCTGATCCGGATTTTTAACGTTCTAGCTCACGAAAGCAACAGTCCACATACTTTACCCAGACATATAAATCTGACTCTGGGTCGATAAGTCTTTAAGCAGCAAATACCAATTTTAATGTTTTTGGTTTGACTCGGCCGGGGATCGAACCCACGATCTTGCCCGCTCGGGGCGAGAACGCTAACCATTACACCATCGCATCGGTGTAAAGATTATGTGAAAAATAAATGCCCCAAGGCCATTCACCAATCTTGTTATCCATTTGGGGGTAAATATAGAAAATATGTTAGGAATGAGTAATACTGGATAGTAATTTATCGCAAACAACATTTGTATAAAATATTGCGACTTAAATTTTGAGTCTTTCAACTATGTAACAATGAAATGTCAAATGATTTTACCGTTCCCCTTAAAGTTTCTTAAAAGACAATTATCTCCTAAATCTTCATTAACCTTAACAAATACAAAGGAGACAAAGATTTCAAATAAACTCTTTCACTTATAACCCCTAAATAAGCCTCACGAACGTATCGTAAACAAATATTCAGGAAATAAGCTTTTATAACACATACCTCATCACTTGGACGACCTACAACTGATGGTATTACTGCTTTGGGTTTGTCATCTCCAGCTAAACCAGCCTTACACGACCCTGAACCATTATCAATGACTACTACAGAATCTGAAAGCATCTTGAAAGAAGTGTATATCGTAGATCGTCTGTCTTTCAAAACATCTGAAACATACCTGAAAATTATTAAAGCATATCACGTATCTAGGGGTCTCTGAAGGGAATGCTGTCAGAAATTTTCCGTCAATTTTCAACTTTCTTAAACCAGAATTTTTTTATTTCTCGTCCTAAAATTTTCATTTATGGCTCATTTTAAAGAAAAATCAAAGATCTTTTCAATCATGTAAAGAATGGGTAGTGACAATAAATTTTTGAATGATAAAAATCACCCGGCCATGCAACGTGCATTTTTTCTGAAAAACGGAGTTGTTGACCTTGTTAGTGTATAGGTATTATGGCATATAAAAAGCACCTGTGGTTCGTACATCCATTTGATACACTTTTCTTGTAACTTAAACTTCACAAACATTTTAGAGATTTGGTACTTTTAAATTTTAAATGTTGTTTTTAAATAGTTGAATGTATTGTGGGCAAACTAATTTTTAATATATTAACCATTCACCTTTAATTCAAGTTTGAATGTTTTGTCAAGGAGATGACCTTGCTTGTTTTGGCTTCTTGTTAGTCCCCTATCGGCTTTAGCCAAAGGCGACTATAGTTTGGCGCTCCTTCCGACCGTCCGACTGTCTGTCTGTCCGTCAGTCCGGGAAAAAAGTTTCCCACACATTTTTTTTCTAAAAGCTTGCTGATATTGAGCTGATTTTTGTATGTGAGTCTACCATGATGAGTTACAGATCAAGTTCGAGTTTAGTCCCGCTTCGCTGATTTTTGTTGCAGTTATGAACCTTGAACTTCGAAAAATTATACTGAAATTGAATTTTCCGATTTTTTTTTCTACGCGCTTGCAGATATTGAGCTGATTTTTTGTTTGTGAGTCTACCATGATGAGTTACAGATCAAGGTCGAGTTTTGTTCCGCTCCGCTAATTTTTGTTGAAGTTAGGGCCCTTGAACTTCGAAAAGTTTACTGAAATTGAAGTTTCCCACGCTTTTTTCTAAACGCTGGTAGATATTGAGCTGATTTTTGGAATGTGAGTCAACCTCGGTGAGTTACAGATAAAGTTTATGCTTTGTTCCACTCCGCTGATTTTTGACCAAGTTATGGACCTAAAATTTTTCGGAATTTTTTGGCTGAACGCTTGCAGACTTTTGATATTTGAACTTTATGAGTTACCTACCTAGTCAAAGCCAAGTTCGTATCTGTTACTTTTTGCTATAGGCCCTAGTGCACTTTAAGGAGTTAGTGATACATCCAGTCGGTATGGGACTGAGTATTGTTTTGTAATACTCTCAAAATGCTTGTTTCCATTTATTTGGATGTGAGTTTTGTTCTTCTATGTTTTGGATCTCGGATTTCCTTTGTTTTGGTTCAAATGATGCTGATTCCAGGTACATGTTCATATACAGCATACACAAAGGACAAGGTGCGGGGCTGAAATGGCCCGAATTTCTACGATTTTGAGATTTTACTTCATTTGTTTGTGTGAAAGTTTAGAATAGCAATTTAAGAAGCCATGACGTGACGTCATATCAAAACTAAATCTATACATTTTCTATAATATACGGTGAATTTGGCTGATTTTTAAAGTTTTGTCTGTAACCGGAAATATCGAGTGCAAGCGAGAACTTCCAGTTAATACATTTAAATGAATTGAACTTTTCATAACAATATATACGTGTTTCTTGTATGATCTCAATGTTTCCTATAGTAAAAAATGCTGTCAAAATTGCACAAATTTTCCTATCTGTCCCATTTTCTACACTTAATTTTGCATTGGTTTTCGAAAAACTCCCGGTTTTGATCGATTTCACACCTTAAACCTAAAAAAGTTTTAGAACAAAATGTGTGTATTCAAAAATTTATATTTATAAGGCCATTAATACACGCAGTTTAATTTGTTATTGATATTTATCATAAACCTATGTAAGATCTAGATCGTGTCTGTATGGCTTATATTCCACATTATTTTTTTAACAATAATAACACCATTACAAAATCTACTCAACGTTGGTATACGTGTATTTCTATACACGAAAATAGTCAAGTTTACATTGGTTGGTGTTATGAACGGAAAAAATACAACAGGGAAATAAAAAGTGACAGGGGTTCTATTTTAATTGATATGGATATTAAATATGGTTATGTATTTTAAAGTACGTTCGATTATTCAGTATCCCTATTGATAATGCAAAAATTCCATATCCTACACTATTGTCAAGCCGATATTGTCACCAATGTGCTGCGGATATTGTACGGAAAAAACAAAATGTATACTCATCAAATTTACATCTTTTAAGTACTGCCTTTTAACATCCTGTTAAATTTGATACCATATATGGTCATAAGTTGACGATCGTACAATCATTTCTACGATAAGTAGTTCTCATTGCCGGTCTAGACTTCACTTTGTCGTCTGAAGTCCTCCTGTCAACATCACACAAAAACTAATTTAAGATGGCCGAAGAAGATCTTGCCGCTTTGGTTATAGACAATGGTTCCGGAATGTGTAAAGCTGGTTTCGCTGGAGATGATGCACCTAGAGCTGTTTTCCCTTCCATTGTTGGTCGTCCTAGACATCAGGTAAGTTAAAATATGATCATTTACTTTAACATCGAGTTGCACTGGAAATAGATGAAACCCTCCTTTATGAAGCAACATCATTTGAAAATGAATTTTTCTCGGCTTTTTCTTGTGGCGTTGCTTCGTTGACATCTTTTTATCAGAAGTTAAACAAGACTGCATATAAATGTGCATATTTTATAAGAAAAAGAATTTGATGAAAATCAAGGAGACAGCAAAATGCTCATTTCAAAGAAAAACAACAAAGTTTCAAATTTATAGATATTTTCATGAGGCTTTCAAAAAGGGTGGAATCACGTCTAATGGGAGCTAATAATCGCCCAGGCGAAGAGTACAAGGGAGCTAACAATAACCCTGCAAAGTATACAAGTAAGCTAAAAATCGCTCCGGCGAAGTGTACAAGTGAGCTAACAATCGCCTTTGTGAAGTGTACAAGGGAGCTAACAATCTCCATGGTGGAGATCAAAGGTGGCTTACAATCGCCTCGGCGAAGTGAACAAGGGAGCTAACAATTGTCCTGGCGAAGTGTACAAGAGAGCAAACAATTGCCCTGTTGATGACTTAAAGGTCGCTTACAATCGCCCTGGCGAAGTATAAAAGGGAGCTAACAATCGCCCTGGAGAAGTGTAGTAGGGAGCTAACAATCGCCCTGGCGATGTGTACAAGGGAGCTAATAATTACCCTGGCGAAGTGTACAAGGTAGCTTACGATTGCCCTGGCGAAGTGTACAAGGGAACTAACAAACGTCCTTGGTCAATTGAACAAGGGAGCTAATAATCGCCCTGTCAAAGTGTATATATATAAGTTTTATTGTATCCAAACTCCAAACAGTTCCACTTTAAAAATACAAAATTATGCAGTGAAAGATACAAATTAAAATGTTAGACCAGGAAGCAGTCAGTTTTTTTGTCAGAAAGGATCTTGAACAATATTTATAATGTTAACATCAAATAGCTCTTAATGTAAGGTATTCGTATTTTCATTTTGCAATAATTTGTACAGTGTTTTTACACAAATGTCCACATTTCAAATACAAACGGATTGTACAAGGAAACATTAAAGAATGATAAATCTTTAACATTTTTGCCTTCTTCACAGAAACATAAAAACAACCAGGAACATTGTTTTTTTCTCTCTTTCTAAATAAGGAAGAAACACCACACGAGGAAGAAGATATGCCCTTGAGATAGTCAGTAATATAAAACGTAATATTAAACTTCTTCCGTTTTGCGATCTTTTTTTTATTCGGTCCCAAGTTTTTTCTATTAAATTTTTAACTGTACAGTTGAACTTGTTTCTTTCAGGGAGTAATGGTTGGAATGGGACAAAAAGACAGCTACGTCGGAGATGAAGCACAGAGTAAGAGAGGAATTCTTACTCTTAAATACCCTATAGAACACGGTATTGTCACAAACTGGGATGATATGGAGAAAATTTGGCATCACACATTCTACAATGAACTTCGAGTTGCCCCTGAAGAGCATCCTGTTCTGCTAACCGAAGCACCTTTGAATCCTAAAGCAAACAGGGAAAAGATGACGCAGATTATGTTTGAGACCTTCAACTCGCCAGCTATGTATGTCGCTATCCAAGCTGTCCTTTCACTCTATGCCTCTGGAAGGACCACAGGGATCGTCATGGATTCCGGGGATGGAGTCAGTCATACTGTACCGATTTACGAAGGATATGCTTTGCCACATGCCATATTGAGATTAGATTTAGCTGGAAGAGATTTGACCGACTATTTGATGAAAATATTGACCGAAAGGGGATATTCCTTCACCACAACTGCTGAACGTGAAATTGTCCGTGATATCAAAGAAAAACTCTGCTATGTAGCTTTAGATTTTGAGCAAGAGATGCAGACGGCCTCAACCTCATCGTCCCTAGAAAAAAGCTACGAGTTACCAGATGGTCAAGTGATCACCATTGGTAATGAACGTTTCCGATGCCCAGAAGCCATGTTTCAACCTTCTTTCCTTGGTATGGAATCTGCAGGTATCCACGAGACCACATATAACAGTATCATGAAGTGTGACGTAGATATTCGTAAGGATCTCTATGCCAATACTGTTTTGTCTGGAGGTTCCACCATGTTTGCTGGAATCGCTGACAGAATGCAGAAGGAAATCACTGCTTTATGTCCACCCACAATGAAAGTCAAAATAATTGCCCCACCAGAAAGAAAGTACTCCGTATGGATTGGAGGGTCGATTTTAGCATCTCTTTCCACTTTCCAACAGATGTGGATCAGCAAACAAGAGTACGATGAATCTGGTCCAAGTATTGTTCATCGTAAATGCTTTTAAATAGACAATATTTTATTATTAAATTACCTTAAGAGGACTACAAATACTTTTTTGACTTCAAAGTAAAATATTTCTGGTTTTTGTCAGCATTTTGGTTATATTTTGTTTTTTTAACCATAGGTGTTTATCTACTTCGATTTTGCATGGTTGCGATTGTCACCTTGCTATCTTTGAATCCACATACACAGAAAATTAAAATGACATATATGTCTTCTCTCATGGTATAATGAAATATCGAGAAATATTTTTATTATACAGGACACATTTTTCTAGCTACACAAATGGAAGAGTTGGTGACCTGCAGCAAATGGATGTGAACATTCGTACCCTTTAACCTTTCAACTCTAAGAATAACGTTCTTTGTATGATCTTTTTTTGTTTTTTTAAGCAGGATCATAAATATAACATGAGTAAGCGCGTCTAATGTTCAAAGTTAATATTAAACAAAACTTGTGTACAATGTATGTATGAATTATTTTGTTTTCGTTTTCACGTAATCTGCTATCTTTGAAAGAAAGGAACACTACTTGGTGGAAATATATTTGTTTTTCATGAGCTTTGAGTAACTAAAAGTAAGCTATCGATAAAAATCTCAAAATTACTTTACTTTTATTACTTTTTTAGAAATAAAAAAAATATTCTTACGTCGCGTATTCGAAAAAATTCTCTGAAATTCAACTGAATTTATCTCAAATTTGCCATATCCACGAAATTCATTGTTCGATCACCTTAACCCCGTTGTTGTTTCTCCTCAGCTCATGGCATCAATTTTAAATTTATTGTCAATACTACGATCTTGTTGGTAAGTAATCCAGATATAGACTGTGCAGCGATTTTCCATCAAACGTCTACTCGCTAATCATATAGGAGGTTCATAACATTCATAATTGATTTTGAGTTATAATCTTGATCTTAATACATACCTTAAAACGCTGGTTGTAAAACCAAGAAAGCAGGTTGAGAAGGGCAACACGACCGGTGTCAAAAAGTGTCAGGAAATGCTTACCATTCCAGACCAACTGTGTCCATTCCTGGTTTTTGATGGGGTCCATATCGTTCATTTTTTATGTGTGTTTCGTTCCTCGGATGGTTTTTGTTTATCGATTTGTCTACTTTTGATCGACCCTTGGTTGATTTACCCACTAAGTAGAAAAATATTATATATATGTAGAAATCTAATACACAAACGAAAGGAGGAAAAAAATATAGACTGCAGTACATGTATTTCTAATAAACAGCAAAACTGTGTTTCTCCTTTAACTTGCAAAATATTTAAAATAAATAAAAGATTAGAACCATTTGCAACATTTCAAAAAAATTGCAAACGAAATTTATCCAAAAGAACTTACTTTAAATAAATCAAAATCCCTTGTTGAAGGCATTGTGGAGGCCTCTAGTGTAAATTCATCTGGTTTTTGTCGTTGTTGAAGTGCAATCTCTCTGACATTTACCCCATATCTTTTCATTTTAATATCAGAAATGACTGTACTCCTTTTAGCTTTAGATTTAAATTAAACTGGATTGTTTATGAGCAAAATATTATGCTAAAAGGAAGGGACAATTTTTCTTTTCCTATAGTTAACTTTCTTAATGGGGACTTGATTTTGGCCCCTTCGCATCATGTTGACGTTTTACAATTAGTTCGGTTTGTCCGTATTTACACTAAAGTTTCCAACTTTAATGATCCCAGCCTACGTTTTATGCTTTTGCAGCAGACATTACAAGCTTCTCAAAACTTTTACAAAATTTTATGACCATTACAAATATTTAACACCAGAATACGGTTGCAAATGGAGCATTTTGATACGACAAGGGATATCATACTCTACGTTATATGAAAACATAACGTACAAGTCCAGTGTTAAAACCCATGAGAGAGATCAAAACTGCATAGTCTAAAGAGACAAGACAAATTAGAAACAAACCAAAAGATAAAACGCAAACAAAAGTATCAAAGGTTTGGAACCCACGAACTCCTCTAAAAACAGGAGTGGGATCAGGTGCTCTAAAGGGGTAAGCACCCCCCCCCCCCCGTCTTGCGCGCAACCCCCGTCGTTGAATCCTTAAACTCTAAACAGGGTTAACGTCAATCCGAGAAGAGGTCAACTTATTTTTGTATTACTGGTAACAGGTCCATAACTAGTTGAGATACACTGATATCATATGAATCAACCAATTCGTGATGGTGACCATAAAATTTTAGTAGGGACGACTTGAACCTTGATTTGGTGTATCCTTGTTGTAGTAATTTATGCGACAACAGCAATGCTCTCTTCAGGAAATCCTGATATCGAATCAACTGCGAAAC
Source organism: Geukensia granosissima (assembly GCA_032357055.1). NCBI lineage: Eukaryota > Metazoa > Mollusca > Bivalvia > Mytilida > Mytilidae > Geukensia > Geukensia granosissima. Next base: position 408 of record JAULBM010107648.1, on the reverse strand, counting down.
ATAAACCCCGTAGGTATGAGAAGCAGGAATATTGCCACATATGATGTTGGTTTACAGCATGAAAGTAGAAGTAATCCCGTTTGTCGTAAATATTATAAACAATGTTTCCCTCTACGTCAACTTCGAGGATTATGAAGCAGATTTTGTTGAGTCTGTTATCTCCTTAATTTCCAGTTCGCTGGGATATATTTGGTCGAAATGTTAACTAAACGTAGGATTATTCAGAGGCTTACAAATAAAAAATGATCCATTGAATCTTGCTGTTCCATTTAAACTTATCCAGAAAGGGTAAGGTTCGACGTTGTAGTCAGAACATTACAACTTGTTATAAAGCAGTGACATATTGCAAATATCTAGCTTATTTTCAGAGTTTAATCAACCGGCATGACACACGGCTAGAACCACTTT
>JAULBM010107538.1:931-18948 GCA_032357055.1 Geukensia granosissima | reverse complement strand
AAACCCATATATTAACAAAAAACACATTTAACCATCACATCAACCAACTTTCACATTCTTATGCACTTCTGTACCATAAATTCTCTTTATTTTGAAAATTCTAAGATGGCAAAATCCGAAAATATTATGTATCTCTCTCCTAATTGGTAAGTGCAACCCAAATTCACAATCCGTCCAGAGGGAGACGTTAAATATACCCCGTGTTTTGGGAATGCAACGTCCTAAGCACGCTAAAGACCCCTTTTAACAGCTCTTTTTGAGTGGTCCGTAGGCGGCCAGTAACAAGGCTAAATTTTCCGCCCCTATCCAACCCGCAAGTTTTCCAGTGGCAGTCTAAAAGTCCCATCCCTTACCAGTCCCTTTGTTACAGTCTACATATTGATTTAGTGTGTGCTAACTTGTTTCCGTCCTGAATATGCATGAAATATTTGCCACTGGACATTAAACAACAACAATCAATCATGTTTTGCCTTGGTGATATTCGAGTGCACCCGTAATGAAACCCACTAAAATATTGAAATATAACAATATTATAATGGATTAAAAAAAATAACCAGCTTGCCATGCCTGCAGTGGATATCAATTATTCATTTATACTAATATCATTAAACTCTCGATTTTTGTAAAAATTTCTCTTCACCGTACATGTGCTTATAATTTTATTTTAAAGTTTGTTCTGAAGACAAGAAGAAATGAATAAGGAATAATATTTGTCACTATTGGGTTGTGAAAACATTAACGATTTTGCACAAGTCTCCCTTTGTCCCATATTTCGACATTAGATGAACCTTAAGATTAGTTGACTTGTTTGTATTTTTTTTGTAGTACAACTGCCTGGTGCGGGACCACAATTATTTGCCGTAGTGCAGCGATTTTTTTTAATTGCACTACTGCAAACTTGACTCAAGTAATCTCTCTTTAATTCAAAGTATAGTGTAAGTTAAATAATAATTCAATTTTGAAAAAAATATGTCAGTGCTAACTCAAAATATTGGCAATAGTGTGTCTTGTTGAAGGGTAAAATTCTTTCAGTATTCTTCCTAAATCCTGAAATTGGACTTTATGACAATGATCGAATCACGACGTATATGTCAGATTTGCAAGATTTTTTTTCACAAAATCAACTACTTTGACACTTCTGCTCCCCTTTTTTACAGTGAAAGAGTTTAAAATATATTAATATAGAGTAGGGAAAAGAAAAATGGAAAAATACACTTTTTAAAGGGAACTATATTTTCCACCTAGGTACATTATTGATCATTATTGTAATAAAATTCACTACTTTGCTCTGATCAATGGTCAGAAAAATGGCAGCCTCCATGGTATTTTTTGTAACACGGAAGTTGATAACTCAGTGTACCTTTGTGAGGACATTCCGTCCTGTATGAAAATGAGAATCAATATAAATATATACTGGGCAGTGTACTTTCTATATAAACATACAAAAGACTCACGAGTTTGAATAGGTGATGTTGTGATGGTCCACTACCGACAATGATTTTTAAAAATATAGGGGGTTTAAAATATTTTTGTCTTCTGTCATTTACACGTGTTTTTTCACTAAAATTCGTTTTGAAAAATATTCCGTGGTGTGCATAACATGTACAGTTTACTGTACAGTTATAAGTTTAATGTGTGCGTTTGTATATGATACATGATGGATATTTCCCTTGTAAACTTTTCCTGTTTTGAATTTTCTATAGAATTTTAATAATGAATAATAAATCGATATGAATGTTCATTAACAAAGCAAAATATTTAAAGAATGTATTGGTTAAACTGTGTGTGTGTATATATATGTATCATATTACTGGTAATATACAATGTATGTATATACCTGCCTTTTTCGAAATAAATTATTCCATCTGCTCCAGATTTTTAAATACAGGCAATTTTTTTTGGCAGAAGTGAGAAGGGAGGTAGAATCTCAATATTCTTTATTCTTTAATGTAATAAAACCTGTGGCAGGTATAGATGTTACCAGATTTTATTTTTTTTAAACTTCCTATCCTAAACAGCATTTTAAAAAAGGGAGACCTATTGATGTATGGACCTGCGTCGCTCGCTGATGTTCTTACTGTATACAAAGTTTCGTTGAATTTGGTTTGGTAGTTTCAGAGAAGTTGTGATGACAAGGTCATTAATGAGTATTTTCTAAGTTCCAAGGGGCATAATTCCCACAAAATTCGTTCGGTTTCTCCGCCTGCAGGTAGAACACATGCTAAAGAGGGCTTTATGTATAAATACCCAACCACTCCGAAAGAAGCCGGGATTTAGAAATCGGTTGTTCGTTTTCTCCGCCAGAAGGTTGAACTCCTCTTGAAAGGGCGTCCGTTGGTTGGACAGAGTGCCACGAGATGGGAAAAGGCCATGCTCTGAGCGCGTAAACAGTGGTCCGTAGGTGATCATTTACAAAGGCTACATTTCCCTTCCCTACCCAAACAGTCCCAATTTGGCATCCTGTTGCTCTTTAACTCCCCTGTATATCCATAGCTAGCCCCTTTTATGATCCTGGATTGCAATGAATAAAATTCAATCTGTTTTTCACAAAAGTTTAAATTTATTTATATTCCCTGTATGATCATAATCTAAGTCGATTTGTTGGTGTCATCTTCCACATTGCTACCGTGAAATGGTAAGAACGCAATTACTATACATTGGTAAAAATGGAAAGAAAAATAGATTTTCTGTTCAACAAACGCAGCTTATTTGTCAAGCTTTCTGTACGTTAAAGATCCCTTTAACAGGCATAGACTCAATCTCCCGCACCTACTCTAAACTGTCCCAATTTGGTATCATGTGGTTTTTAACTCTCCCGGCCTTACTCCGAGCAAGACCCTTTGATGATTTGTTTGATAACTTTTTCTTGTCCAGAATATGCATGAAACTTGACGTTGAACAACAATCAATCCTGCAGTTAAAATTCTACAAAATTTCCATTCCTCCTTTGTTAAATTTTTGACATTGAAAAAAACTGTCTAAAAATGGCATGTTTCATAGATAAATATCAAGCTTCTGTGTTATAGCTTAAATAAAATTCAACTAAATTCTTACTATTTTATCTTTTATCTATCAGAAATCACCAAAAATCAAAATGTGTCCATGTCTTGTTACCCGAGACCATTGATTGGTTACACCAACAACATGAAACAAATTTTTCAGATTCGAAAACATTAACATTACACCCTTTGGGATATTTTTTTATTTCAAAATTTATTGAATTTTTATACAGTTTCCGGCTGGGGCAAAAATTAAAATTCCAAAGATATATTATGTGATATATTTCATTGAGATATTTGTGCTGTGGCAAATTTCGTTTGGTGACGTATTATATTTTAATAACTCTTTTACTTTCCTGTCATAACGCTTGCCCTCATGCAACAGTCATTTATCTTGAAAAGGCACTTATCTTATACACTACTGTTAAGTATTTTTCATAACTGAACCATTTAAGAGGCCAAAATGCCGCCTTTTTTTCTTTTAAATTGTAATGCACATTTACCCCATTTATCCCTTATCTGTTCAACAAGATCTGCTTATTTGTCAGAGGATATAGTCTTTGCATATTTTATAAACGTTATTCGGTTTTCTCTAATTCTTATTGTAATTTTCACACTCCTCAACCGGTGTTGGAAATGTTATCCTAATCTCTAGAGGGTTGTTATTTCTCGGTTGATGATTGGTTGATTTTTATACCCCGCGTGCTTCGCTTCACGAAATCAAAGACTTGTCACGATCTGATTTCTTACCCTGGAGGACTGAGCTTTCCAAAGACTCTATCAGTTAGGTAGAAATTACTTTATTATTTGGCTAATACATATGAAAATGCCGTAAAAATAAGTGTTATGTTTGTTTGTTTTGTACACGAGTTAGGTCCCTTGTAACAAGGTTATGATAAAAGATGGTGCTCGATCCCGCCTATGATACTTTTTAACGATAGTTTGATGCTTAAAAAATAGAAAAACAAAATCTCACATTATAAGCCGTTGATTATTATATTTCTACAGTCTCGATAGTTAAACCTTAAAATTTCTCGGTAAACCTCGAAATTTTAAGGTTTAACTCTCTCGACTGTAGAAATATGATAATCAACCGCTTACAATGTAAGATTCTGCTTAAACATTACACGACTTGGATATAGAGTTTTGTGAGAAGTCACGAGGTATTCGAACTTGACTGCCGATTGGCTGGCGAACTGTTAATTTCAGATAGACCGTTCCTAAATGAAAATAATTGGCCATCATTGCACACCACTTAACTGAGTTGACTGAAGAAATTTTTGTCTGTGCTGCTTTGTAAAACTACTTTTTATTTCAGAACATAAGAAATGAACGCAGGAGAAAAGCCACCAAGTTACCAGGCAACAGGTAAGAATAGTTAAAACAGACGAAGGAAGCATTTCCCTATATTCATGATATTACAAATCTAGTTCAAATGCCTTTAAAATCAACATGTGGTTAAGATGCAAAAGACAAAGCAAGCCATTTGTTAAGGATCATTACAAAGCTATTATAAATGAAAAATACTGAACGGTCCTACAACTGCCCTACATAAATATCTCCTAATGGTTATATTTGATCAAACAAAAGTCTAAAGAAAATTTATACATGTATATTCTAAAATTATTGTGTGCATTTATTTTTGCGATTTGTTCATTTAAGTCAATAATGGGAGTTTTTTTTGCGAATTCTTAAAACTTTTGTTGAATATTATTGGCAAAAGCAGAAATGCTAGTCTTAATTATTGCGATTTGTACCTTGTCGCAATTTTCGCAATATAGAAAACATCAAATTTCTGAATAAGCAGTAATTTAATTGATGCTGCGTTAAAAGTGAAAAATTCGTATTATCACTCTGCGGGCAATTATGTTGGTATGGAAAATTTTAGATAACCTCATTTGGACTATGCGTTTTCAAAATAAATTGAAGCAAATGGCTATTTTTTTTAAATTCGATCTATAAACGTTTGTTCCTTTCCATAAATCTATTTTCAGTATAGGTACAATTATTTGTGGTTTATTTATTTTTGTTTTAAATGCATTTTTACATTTTAGATGCTGCACCACCTCCATCATACGATTCGCTTTTTGGAAAAATTAAGAAGGCAAAAGAAGGATCCGACGGGAATGTCGACTTTGCAAAAAGCTGCTGTGCTATTCTTGTAGGCTCCTGTGAGTGCTTTCTCTTAATTTATGAACGACATCTTTAAATCCAAAGTATATTTTTATGCCATTTTTTCTTTTTTTAAATACACTTTTAACTGTCTGAAATTTTTGTAGCATTCAAGTTCCTGTAACTACTATAAAACATACAAAATATCTGCATTTGTTCTATTTTAGTGGCGTGCACAGTTTGCCTGGGCGTCGTCCTTGCCATCCCAATAACCATGATAGTCATAGGTAATTACTAATTAAGAATTGCACATGGAAAGAAAGTATAAAATGGAAATGTTGTTAGTATACAGGAACACGTTAATCCTCACAATGGGGTTGACCAATTTGCTCTACATTTCCTCAGACAGAGAATTGTTTCCATTTGTTGTTATAGGCATTCGTATCATGAAATTTCATTTTATCCCGAACAGGAATTAACAGGATATCGCAAATCGAGAAAAAAAAGTGTGCGGGACAGGTTTGAGAATGCGGAGATTCCAAAAGTTGGCGACATTTTTTTTTTACATATAGAAGCTGCAATTTTTAAATTTAGTATACCCACTAAAAAATTAAAATTGTTTTCTGTGGACCCCCTGTGAGGAATTACAGGTGCTTTATGTAAATTTCCTCTAAGGAAAACACTTTTTCCCTTGAGGAATTACTTTTCCATTAGGGAAATAATTATTTGCTCTATAGAAAAATTCATCTCCTCTGGGGCAATATAAATATATTTCCTCAATATATGTATAATGCAATAAGTTATCTTGCGAGTGGACAAAGGACCACTAGCATTGTGAAGAGCAACACGTATAAAAATGTAAAGTAGAGTACATGTATAACAATCACAACTCATCTCCCAAAGTCGACGAGAAAATTTCGTTTTTAGGTGCCTTTCTACTTTGTCTTCTTTGTAAACTTTGAAAACGGTCAATCAAGATATATGCTAATATAAAAGGTGAAAGATAAATCAGCTAGGACTATAAGGAGCTATTACTATTACATTACGTCAGTCGTTTAAGAGTCATTCGTAAACTATGAAAAAAACTTTAGAGTGTCAACATTAACGGATCTATTCCACAATTCAGAGGCAAATATTTTTAAATCCCCAATTGTCGCGAAAATAAATTTCTCAATACCAATTTTTAAAAAAATACAAATACCCAATCCTGTATAATATAACTCCGAATTTCTACTAGACAAGACCTTGTGTACACTCTTTTTAATAAGTTGCAAAAGGTGATTCATTGGATATACATTTTCACATCAATGTTGCTAAAACTTAAGATATAAATATAATCGGACACACCGTGTTAATACCCCTTAGCTGCTTTTGAAATAGCAATACACACTAAAAAGGTATAAAACAGAAACTGTGAAATATATTTACTTTGTATTTACAAAATTAAAAACTCTTGTGGATATCAATGATGACCTTTAAAATACTGATGTTCTGCTTTTTTCATACAGGAGCTATTTATAAAAATGACTGTCCAGCAGAAAGATTTATTCCAATCTATCTAATAGTTGGCGGTAGTTTTGGAATTCTGTCTAATTTGATATCGATGGGGAAAAGCATCAAGACTAATAGGGAACAGAACGAAAACCCTGAGGAGAAGAAACAGCCAGCCGGATTAGAGCAGATACTTAACTGCTTTTTATTTGCATGGTTTATTGCAGGTAAATAGTAAAAATGAAATACAAATTCCAAGGGATTACTTTTTGTAAAGTTAATCGGAAGGATCGACCAATTAACTTTATGATGATAGTAGTTGTTCTTTTACCTCTTTTTCATAGCCGAAAAAATCAACTGGTTAAATCGGGAAAATATTCTGACTTTTCAATATAACAGTTAAATTTTAAAAACACTTTCATACAAAACCGTGATTCGCTTGGAGTGAGAGTGAAAAAGTGAAATTTTAGCAGCTTAAAAACAATAATGAGAAACAAGAGTCAGAAAAATAATTTGAATAGGAGTAGTTAAAAAAGTAACTTCTACACAAAAAAATCCTCTGACTTTCTTTATTATAGGTGATATTTTTACAAAACACACTGCTTAATCATGTCTTTAACAACATTTAGTATGTCGAGTGCATGAAAAAAATATTTAGTCAATCCATCAATCATTTAATGTTTTGATAAAATAGTACAAGAATCATTACATTTTAAAAACAAATTGAAGGAAGACAATTTCATTCGAATAGCTATTAAATGTTTTGGTGATCCGGATACTCTATCTGTTTGTTTTTTTATTTTACAGGCAATGTTTGGGTTTACAGAACATACGATAACTTCCAGTCATCCAACTCAGCAGCGGGCGACTACTGCAACCACACACTCTATTACTTCTCTTTCTGGTTGATAACATCAACCTATATCCTCCTGGGAGTGATTTTGGTAGTAGTGATCATTGGCTGCATCCTCGCCTGTATCTGCGGTGGAGACTAAAAACTTAAAATAGAAGAAATCATAGTCCAGTCCGTTTTTTGTATATTACACAATTTCCGGTACAAATTGTACGTCACAAAGTTATTATATAGACGTAACAGTTAAAATTCAATTGTTGTCTTGACGTCAGTAAGATTAATCGGAGTACATCTTGAGTTACGGGAGTTAAATTCCGAACTGTACTATACTCAAGTATAGATCTGGATGTTCTGTCAATATTTGTTGCAATCAAAAAGAGATCACTTAGTCGTCCACGTATTTGCAAGCAGTTTTGTTTTACATTGATAAAGATTTTTTTGTGATTACGACATTTGTTAGTTGGAAAAAAGTCTTCCATAAGATGTTTTATATCAAAATAAGCAAAAAGCATTAAAAATAATGCACTGAAAGAAAACGAGTTACATTTTTCAAACTGTTTTGAATTTCAAGTAAAATATACAATAAAATATTATAATTATATCACTATTTAAGAAGTTTTTGTTTCTTTTGCAATATAAAAAATCTGTATTGATACTGACGTTAGAAATATACATAAATAAAAAGTTTATTTTGTTATGTTTATTGGCAAAGATAGATGATTTTTTATTCTGTGAATAAAAAACAATAGAAACATTATGCGTCTTCTGTCGTATGCATGGTTGTAACTTTGGGTTTAGTCAAAATGTAAGCACCTTTTACAACCTATCTGTCGAAAATAGTCTTGAAATTTTTTAAAAACTTTATCTTTTACAAAAGATCAGACCAATGCATTCACTTGATAGTGATTCCAATACCCCCCTTCAGTTGCTGTGCTTATCGTTCAGTCAGATTTCATTCAGCCAAAAAATACTGACAATTATAATAATTATTTCACAATTATACACCGCAACTGCACCATCAAAAAGCGACTTGGTTTACAAAAGGAAGTGTTACCAGTGAAGTACAGGGCACTAACATTTGAATTTTTTTAAATAGAAGAATGAATGAAACATTTTCTTTTCTTTGTTGAAATACATTAATCAAATATTTAGAAATATCGAAGATACCAAAGGGGCAGACAGAAATCGTCAAGTCAGAAGACAAACAAGACCATGACGAAAGAAAAACCTAGAGCACACAACATTACACTGAAAACTTAAGCTGGAGTAACACGAACCATACAAAACTAGTGTGAGTTCAGGTGCTCCGGAAGTGTAAGCAACTTCTGCTCCACTCAGTGGTCAAAGCAGGTATATAGTCACAATCGATGTTAGTCACAACCGGTATAGGAACGGATTTGTATAATGACATTCGGAAGATATTCATTGTCATCTGTGAAATGGATATTTCGTTTCGGTCTACCAAATCATGATGGCGACCGAAAAACTTCCGGAGTGATGACTGTAATCTTTCCCTGAGAAACCATTGTCTCATTAGCTTTGTTGTAGGGAATTTTGAACACAATGAACATGATAACATGCACTATTTTCTTTCGTTTTGTCGTCGCTGCACTATAAGCTTCACGCACAGCAGTAGGCTGTGTGTCAACTAAACTTCTTTCTAATTTTACTCGAAACCAAAGCATGGACTAAAGATATTGGTTCGGCCTACTTTTGAAACAGGAATTAAACGAAATGTGACGAATGTGAATTGTGACGTCATAATAGTATTCGGCCTCTTTCTGTGCCACAATTTAGGAGTAATTGGTAAAAATAACAAGACATATGAGAATCGGATAAGTAGTTTCAGAGGAGTTGCGATGACAAGGTCATTTATGAGTTTTTTTTAAGTTTCAATGGTCATAACTCCAACAAAAATAAAGGGATCAAAATTTGCTAGCGATATGCAAAACAACATATGATGTCCTAATTAAATACTAAGTTTCATGAAAATCTTATCAGTAGTTTCAGAAGAGTTGAGATGACAGGCTTATTGGGACGGACATAGTAACCCGACTTCTTCACCTGCTTCCGCCGTTGGCGACGCAGGTAAAAATAGGAGACGTAGCATGATTGTCGTGATGAGACAGCCACTGTCCAAGTGTCAGTCAAATTTGATTTCTACGGGTCCCATTACGGCCTTCAATATTAAACCGGAGCTGTAAAAGGTCCCTAAAATACCAAATGAGAAATTATTCATAAAACACGACAATCGACCTAATCTTTTGAAAGAATGGTGAACAAAAACAATGTATGACTAATTATACGACGACAACATCTGGACTATGGATTCATGGCTTGGCAAATTAAGTAAATGGCTGGGTTTTTTACCAATTTTTGAGCGCTTAACTCTCCCCCTAAACCCCTAACCTGAGACATTGGTGTTACAAAACTCCAACGAAAACACACTATAAAAATCGGTTTAAATGGATTTGACATTTGAGATCGATACTAAAACAACAACAAACACCTTAAAAACTAATTCATGATACAAAAACTTTATCGAACTCGAAAGAATATTCTCAGTTGCTGTTAGGTAGTTCAAAACGCAAAAGCAATCGATCAGAAAACCAAGTTTTCCGTTTCTACGTTGTCAATAAAAACACGTCCAATTGGAGTTAGTGTTTAAAAGGAATTCGAAGATACCAAAGGGGCAGACAGAAATCGTTAAGTCGAGGACAGACAAGACCATGGCCAACAAAATGAAACGAAAGACAAACATAGAACACACAACACTACACTGAAAACTAAAGCTGGAGTAACACGAACTCTACAAAAACCAGTGTGAGTTCAGGTGCTCCGGAAGGGTTAGCAACTCCTGCTCCACTAGTGACACCCGTCGTGTTACTCATTGTAAGTTCAATTATTACCCATTGGTTTCTGTTCATTATCTAACCCTTAAATTTCATTGAACAGCTGAAAAAACATAGATTGTGCAAATGCTTATATAAAACTGTATAGACAAGAAGTAGAAAATGTTATAACAAATATGAATTGTTTAGTTCCGTTTTCAGCTACTAATAAAACATGTACCAAAAAAAAAAAAAAAACATATTTAAAGATTTATTGTGACGATATCCTTTACGGATAAGTTTATTAAGATGAATGTCAATAATGTCACGTTTTATTAGGAAAGGATCATATATTTTTATTATAATTGATTGATAGATTGATTGTTGTTTAACGTCCAGTGGCAAATATTTCATGCATATTCAGGACAAGAGCAAGTTATCAAACAATAATCATAAAAGGCTGCAGGTTGGGGATAGGTCGGGAAATTTAAAAGCCAGGGGGTGCATTAATTTTACGTAAACACGTTTAATTTGTTTCGGGCGATCTAGAGCTCGTTACAAGGAGTAGAACACTCACAGTCACTAATAATGCCCAAATGGGTGCGCCATCGTTTCCAGTTCGTCTCGAAAATAAGGAAGCAGATATTTTTGTTCTAAAATCTCAATTATACCTACCTTTCATCGGAACATACAAAATAAATTTGTTTGTACACTTAGTATTTCGCAGAAAGGCCGAGAATGATCAAAAGTGACACCTACTTTACTGACGCCAATCTTAAATATTCAACAAAAACCTCAATATAGCACATTCTTTAGGGTATAAGCTTCCATGTTATGTACCATTTACAAGGAAAATAACATGCTTCATCAAAATTCAAAGTTATTTTTTTTTGTTAGAGCTCACAGTTTTATGTCGTCAATTATTTTCTGAGTTGACACCAATGTCTGAATACATACGGTACCATGCACAATACTGACAAAAATTATCCAAATATAGTAGAGGCTTTAGTTGAACATCAGTTAAATCCCGTTTAGTTTATTAAATACAGAAGAATCATAAAGTAATGCGACAGGGTATCAATCAAACACAAATTTCACTGCAGAAGTAAATTTTTACAGAATTTCTCAAAGTTCGAAAAAGAAAATACATACGTTCCAAAACTTTGCAGCTTATAAATGTAACTATCACATTAAGATGTATCATTAAACGATGGCCTAATGTACCTTTGGCTTTTCTAAGAATGTAGATGTAATGCTTAAATACATGTTTTTCTTTACTTTGTACTTGAATAATATATACGTTACTAATACATACGTTACTGATCATGTACAAAACGATATGAAACAGCTGACTACGTTGTTATTAAACTAGCTATAACGACTCTATAACTCATATAAAAGTATGTGCACTGATATTATTCGAATTACATATGTAATACTGTCACCATCCATTATTATTCTGACTAGCTCATTTGAAAAATATTCGTATAGTTCAGGTTAGTATAGTTTTGTTAAAATTTGACATAAATGCAATTGTCAATTACACAAAACTGGTTGATTTTACAAAAAATGATATATTTATAATGTGTATTTGTATGTGCAGTGGTTTGAGGTAAATTAAAACATCAAAACTTACTATCGGTAACGTACGTATCCAACTTTTGGTTTCCAACTAAAAACAAAGTGAACATGATAATTTTAATCGACTTCTCATTTGTATGTATCGGTTCAATTCCTTGGATTAAATGTTTAATAACAAAGAAGACATGATGTTAATCTGTACACAAATCAGATGTCAATATCCATATAATGAAGAAGTATATTGAATAAAACATAATTTGAATGTATGTATCGATACCTACGTTAATTTTTATTTCCAACCAAGTCTCGTTTCTAAATTTTAATACCGTATATACTCGCGTAAAAGTCGGTAATTTGGGAGCTGAAAAGTCTTTCCTTGGAAGGGGTCCGACTTAAAAGCTAGGTCTAGCCGAAGGAAGAAAAACAATTTGGTCGAATCTGGAAGGAAAAGATCGCTGCACCATTCAAACCAACTCAACAGGCCATCTGGAGTTGTGGGACGGCTGAATTTTCGTATTGTGAATACAAATGATGTACTGATCAATAAAAAACATAGAAAACTAGTAAATGCTGTTTATTTTCTTACTTTTTTTACTTTTGCACACGGTACTTTTTATTTTGCAATCACTTCCGGTCTGGTAAATAACCAAAAAGCGTAACCACAATATGGCAAGAGACGGTCCATTATTAACTTTACCTTCGTTCACTTTCATGATGAGAAATTGACGTTAGTTCTTGATATTATTATTGTAATAACATTTCCAACGCTTGAAAATATTATTGTTATTGTTTATCATATGTATACGATAAAAACCAAACGTGTAACCGATAGGTTGCGTCCTGTTGCCATTTTCTTTGTTTTTGGTAGTCAAAGGGAGACAACACAAACAAAAACATCTGCACGATGTCACGGAAATTTCAAACACGAATAAACGCACATGATAATAATAAAACAAGAAATAAGGTCTGATCATTTATTATCTCTCAAATAAGGTTTTATCATTTATTATCTCTAATAATGTAAGAATTTCTCTTGCTTGAGGGAAGGTTTGGTGTTGGAATTTTTTGCAACTTTTGTGGACTTATATGATAAATTTTCAAATAACAAACAATCCACACCTTACTTGAACGTTTCATTTTTAGTAATTTTTTATTTGGTTATTGGGCCTTATTAGTGACTTTGAGTGAGAAAGAGGCCCTCGTTGAAGGCCTTGTTAGGACCTCATGATTCACGAGTTTCTACAACTTACTTTGTTTCTTACGATAAAATAGTATGATCTCCTTGATATTTACCCTAAATCTCTTCCGTTTTATTATACAAAACACTAAACAGAAAGCTTAGCAACACAAACCCGATGATATCAAAGACTATCACAGGTGCTAAGAAGAGAACAAGCTCCCTTTCCTGTAACAAACCGCCGTGTCGAATGTTGATAATATCAAATTTCCATAAAACATTGTCATAGAAAACTTTTAGCAAACAAAATGGACCGTTGACATTATGAAAAATTTGATTAAGCAAAACTTAAAAAAAAATCAAAGTTTGTCGTTGATAATATCGAAGTTTACTCGCACTCAATCCATCCAAGTTTTAAAAAAGGATTAGATTTTGTTCAAAGATTGTTTTGACCGTTGACGATGTAAAACAAAACATCCAAAACTTTGATCGAAAAAACCGAGGATATACCTGCAGTTAATGCGGATGGTTAGTTACGATCAGCAATAGTTCTACAGGATTTGAAGTTTCAACAGAGACGATTTACTATAGCATTTTAGCTGCATCAAATAGGAACGGCCGTATGTAAAAGGAATTCGAAGATACCAAGGGGGCAGGCAGAAATCGATAGTCGGAAGACAGACAAGACCATGGCCAACAAAATGAAACGAAAGACAAACATAGAACACACAACATTACACTGAAAACTCAAGCTGGAGTAACACGAACCCTACAAAAACCAGGGTGAGTTCAGGTGCTCCGGAAGGGTACCAGTTTAAGGAGTCCTAAATTATTAATTTTGTTATGAACGCGATATCAAACCCGTCTAATCCTGGATCATTTTACATTTTGAGTTATTGCAACCTGACAGAACGATTATTATCAAAGGTCCTTGAGCAATCCGTAAAAATTATGTTATATGAACCGTATAGTCGTGTATTAAAAAAGTATACCTATACATGATACATTTGGGGATGGACGAGAATCTTTTCTACGTTATAATTTCCAACATTTAAAAATTTAAATCAACGACTAGACGGAACGATTATTACGTATACGCAGGCATGGAACATATTTATGTCATATTGTTTGACCCACGACTGGATTTATCGTATAAGGTGAAATTTTGAGCTATGCGAAATCATGCATGGCAATCACTCACTCATGTTGCAATTAATGAAAATTAACAATGATCCGCAATTTAATGTGTTTGATCTTGCGTTGGAAAACAAATAAAATATTAAGACGGATCCTATTATGTAGCCTTTTCCTGTCGGCAATTCTCTTAAAAGAAATAAAGCATTAAACTATAATCTAGATGAGCCGCATCAATAAATATACAATATATGTGGTGTGGTAAAAAATCTCCTTATGTAGTCATTTTCAGAAATTCAGATTCACGAATGGAGTGAACAGTCATTATATTTACGTATAATAATTGTTTGATGCACGACTAGACGACAGTTAAATCATCAAACATAATTTTGACTTATGATAAGCCACGACTATTCGGGTCTTATTAGATCATATTTTATCTAATATATAATTGTAAGCTACATGTATGTTAAGCCTTTCTGAAAATGAACAATTATCAACGACAACACGGGTTTGATATTGCATTTGAAATTAATTTTAATATCATGGGAAATTAGTCGTAATATTTATGACAAGACGGTAATGATGATTTCCGCATTACTCTTGGTCTATGGTCAAGCAACTTTTCCATGTCAAAAACTAAATTCAGATCCATGAATAGACCTATCATTGTGTATACGTCTTCCACGACCTAGACGTGTCATATTCCATAATGCTTTCAGATAACATTGTAAAATATATTGCGACCTATGATTAGTCATGTTTGGTAATGACACTGTCATGTTGTAGTTTCTGAAAATGAACAATGATCCACAACTAGACGGATTTGCCATGGCGTTGCATTAGAAACCAGTTAAAAATTTTGGAGGTAAATATGTGAAACTAGTTATTTAACCCATACGCGACTCATGATGTGGTACCCACATCATCAAAATGCATGGCTATTGGCGATAGCAGAACATCATTTTCATTTAGTGCTTTGAAGAGAAGAGAAATCCATATCCATGACCTGACGAAATGGTTACTTTGTATACGCATCAAATATTTTTTATTTTACGACTAGATTAGTTTATTGTATTCGGATGCGTATTCACAGCTTGAAGTAACATTATGAGATTTGCGTAAAAATTTTTGTCATTCTGCTTCTAAGTCTCTAAAGTTAAAATTTTGACTAAAAAATGTCATCATTCCATATGTATGACCAAGTGTGAAGATAAAATATACAAGGATAAGTAATGAATTTTTGATAGACAGTTATTAAACAACATTTTCACAACAAATTATTATATTGTCACAAAATCTAAAATTTTGGCCAAATATGGGGCTTGACGTACCTACTATTTTCAAAAACAAGTAATGTATAACCGAACTTCTTGTCGATTACCCACATTATTGAAAAATAATTATAAACTCAGATCCAAGACTAGATGGAACGACTATTGTGTATAAGTATGCTAAATTTTGTAATCCCAACTCGACGATTTGTTCAAGTAAAATTGTCGAAATCACATTTGATCTTTGATAAACTATAAATGGAATTGTAGACTACCGACATCATTCGAGAATACAATAGCCATGGAGGTAGTAGAACATCTTTTCTATCAAATGTTTCCCAACTGAAATTTAGATCTACGACTAAACGAAACAAAATTATGTATACGTATGCCATATTGTTAAGTCCATGACGAGACGGGTTTTATTAGATGACTTTAAATATAAAATCACCTTATAAAATTTCTACTTATGATAACCAATGCATGAGGATGCACAAAATGAGCAATGGTCCACGAGAGGCGGGTTTGATATTGCGACTTTACTGTTCTGGCAGTCTTCCGTTAACTACTCCGGTTGGTTTTCGGCGCACTATTTTTGTTCCGACCACTGTTGAGTACAATATTTTAGAAAAGCAAATATTAAATGATAAATCATTTCATACTGTGCCCACATATTGTCAAATAATATTGGCAAACAGAAAGTGGACAATCAACGGGTTCGAAACTGTCTTACATGATACAGTTCACTATAATGAAGCTCTTTGCCAAATATCAGGAAGCTTACCTGCCTGGTTTCAGAGTAGGATGTGACAGAAATTTTTAGCATGGAAATAGTAAACAGAAAGTGGAAATGCCACTACCTAAAAACTGCCTTACACGATACCCTTTATCCCACCAAAGACCTGAGTCAAATATCAGTAAGCTAACTTGCATGGTTGCTAATAAGTATGCGACTGAAATTTCAAACATGAGGGAATTTTTCAAAAAACAGGAAGTGGAAATGGGACCGCCAGGAAACTGCCTAACCTGATACACTTCACAATACCAAAGGTTTTTGCCAAATATCAGTAAGCTAACCTGCACAGTTGTTGAGAAAAATGTGACAGAAATTTTCCATCATAAGACAAAGTCAAAGTCTCGGCGAACAGGAAGTGGATATGAGATCGACTTGAAACTTTCTTAGACGATACACTTATTCGTACACAAAAGTCTGTGTCAAATATCAGGAAGCTCCTTCCATGGTTTCTGAAAAAAACATGAGAGAATTTTATAGTCACGCAAGACGCAATACGACGCAAAGAGAAGGATAGTGATCCTTAGATGTTGCTTTGCGAAACGCAAGCAACATAATTAGCGCACTGAAAAATTAAAAAACAAAATGGACGAAGTCTCGGCCAGCAGGAAGTGGAAATGCATCTGCCTTCAAACTGCCTTACACGATACACTTAACACTTCCAAATTAAAAGTCTGTGCCAAATATCAGTAAGGTTAATAACATGGTTGCTGAGAAAAAATGTGACGGAAATTATCCAACATGAGAAAATACAAAAAGTCTCAGCATGCAGGAAGTGAAAATGCCACTAACTTGAAACTGCCTTACACGATGCACTTCCTCGGACCAAACTGTCGGTGTCAAATATCAGGAAGCTAACTTGCATGGTTGCTGAGAAAAATGCGTTAAAAATTTATAGTCACTCAAGACGACACAGGACGACGCAAAACGACGCAAGACGACGGATAGCGATCCCTATATGTCGATCTGCGAAACGCTGGTGGTACATATTTTGTCATAGAACATAACAAATGTATGGCAAAAAGAAAGCAAAAATCTTAGTCAGAATCATTATTATTACTTTATGTAATGACATTAATAACGTAACGAAAAAAGACAAGACAAGCAAAATACAATTAATGGTATTCAGCTGAATAAAATTGGGTTGAGTAAAAGTTTTCACTTGTTTTATATTGGTCAGTTCCATAGGGGAAGGAAATCTGGGGAAATCAAGAAATCAGATAAAAGATCATGTTTTATTGGCACAATGAGATACATGATTTCACTCAGAATAGATGACTTTAATCTTCTCAATCATGCCTAAATCAAAACCTTATAACATATAAAACTGTATAAAGCAGTTTTAGAACTATAACATGTGTAAATGTACATGCTTTTTGTATTTTGTAGTGCTTCCAGTGCTTGATGGTTAAAGTTGGGATAAAAAATTATAAGTTAGTTAAATTTATGTACATATATAATAAGAAAATGAAAGATCTGTAGAGAATCTTAGAAGATACCGTACCATATTTCTATAAGAATCCAATGGAAGTATAAAAACAGAGATATCCACAACGGCTCTATTAATAGTTGAATTCCAATAATGTTATAGACTAAATTAGTATGTTTGAAACCAAAGACAAAAAAAAAATTAAAAAATTAAGGCTTCCATTTGTCTTCAAGACAAAGAACATCAGCAAATTGAGGTACGGTTCCCTTTTCTCGGACATTTAACCATAAAACAAATAATAAAACCTGCGACAAAGATTATTCTTGACCTTTGAAGGGTATTC
>JAULBM010107537.1:0-30532 GCA_032357055.1 Geukensia granosissima | reverse complement strand
ATTTGGTGGGATCAATTTTACCATGTGCCACCTATATAATAGGGTTTGCCTGATTTGTTATTGGACAGCCTCTTAAACATATAACACAAACTCTTTAAATGATTTACTTATGCATGAGACACGAACTGTTTTGAGTTTCTTGGTGAGAGAAAAATTAAAAAACGAAATGCTTATGAAATAAAAATGATATAGGGTTAATGTCAAGGAGAATTCATTCAAACAACTTGTCCTGATTTGATTAAAAATATGTTGAACATAGTAAATGATCTGTTGAATTGAACAAAACAAATAGGCAGATACATTTTTTTGTGTTACGTACGTCGTTACTGCTGTTCACTTTTCGTGTTTTTCACTGTTTTATTTATTCCACAATGATAACGAATTCTACGTGTGAAGTTGATTGTTTTAGCATTGTTTTTTTTATGTATTATTCTCCATTTCTCTGCCCAAAACATTGTTGAAAATTAATTTGTGCAATGGATGAAATTTTTCTGTATTTGGTCGAGAAAAATAGTTTACATGACACGACAGACCAAAAGTGATATATTTAACGTCTAAAACAAAAGAGAAGAAGTAATTAACCAGCTATATTTCCTCGGAAAGGACGACCAGGCGCCATGCACCTGACCAACAATTACTCCGGAAGTGTCATGTATGATAACCTTTAATTAAAGGAGGTAATAAAACAATGCAATATAGAATTACAAATCTAATTGTAACTAACTATTTTCACATGTCAATCCCGATTGTCAAACTTTCCCACAACAAAAGTCCATTATGGGTTGATACTTGGTTACAAAAGTAAAAGGATATAATATATATATTGAATGGATTAGCGATTATAATCAATATTATTATTTTCAAGATGAAGCAAGTTATGGTTGCAAATTTTATTTGGCATCACAAATACCCTGTGGTAAAAATGCCTTGCTTAAGGAAAACACCCTTTGTTGCTTCCTATTGTCCTCATAATGTACTAGTGTCAATGTCTTCATTTGGTTTGTCAAGCGACAAAGTAGTTTGTCCTTTATTGGTTGACTGGCTTTCACTAGCTTTGTCTCTCATGTCAAGTTATTATTCAGATCTTGTAAGAGTTTGTTAAGTAAGAATAATGGGAACAACAGTGGTCTCTAGGGCTTAACCAACACGGTTCAATTTCTGTGGTTAACGATGATCTCTTCTTTAGAAAGTGTAGTAGGTGTATATGTCGGGCTTCCAGATGTGACGTTGATGCCAAGCTCTTTTATCAAGCAATCAAGATAGTGTTTTTTTACAAAAAATACAATTTTTTACGCTTTACCAGCTGGAACACAACAAATTTCATATGGATGGCGGATAAGTACCTTAAGACAGCAGGGTCCTAAAAAACTGAAGGAGGTTAGTGCTCGTAAAGTCAAGGTTTTCGTTTCCACAAGTTTATTAAAACATTTTTTTTTTTTTTTTTTTTTATAAATATAAAATTTTGGTTTCAAAATTTGGATAAACGAGCAATCACTTGATGAAAAACCCAATTTGTCTTAAAATTTATTTTAATAAACTTTTATGTAAAGGATATCGATACAATGTTTTTATTAAATTTTGAAATATGGTTTTAATTGGTACTTGATATTGACTTTCTTTTTGAACTAAAAGTTTATATTTGTTATAACATTTTTTACGTCATTTCATGTATTTTTCAATAAGCATTTTCAAAATCCCATGTTTTTTTTTACCTCTAATGATATTTAAACACTAAATCCTATTTTGCATGTTTTCACTGTTACGTAAGTATACTGATAGGTTGCCTTTGGGTTCTGAACTAGGAGACAGCAACTGGGAATTCTCTTTCAAGGTTGATAATTTTGATGTATCATATATTATTTTAATTGTTTTTGTTGTTGGTATTTTATCGTGTTGTTATAAAAGATACATACTTTTACCCTTCATTTAGGAAATGGATTGGGATAAAAATATCATTCATCTAGACTGTTGTATACATATGCTTAATGTGTTGCAATAGCGAAAAGAAATGTTTAAGCAATCATCTGGCTAAACACAAAATTTAAATTCAATACCGCCATGGACTGTATATTACATCTAGTTCATGAATGCGATTAAAAATTAATACAGTTTGACTGACCTTTCTATTTGTGACCCTTATTATGCGTAATGAAGGTAAATCTAGAAAAGCGCGTTACACGCAGTTATTCTTCTGAATATTTGTTAAAACGTATATAAGGTGTGAACCTGTCTTTCTAGCATATTATCCATATCCTTTCTTTTAAATATAGCATCAAATGATCTTAAGGGTCTATAACATGTATCTTCTACAGATGCTGAATCTAACACTCCTAAAGCTGTTATTGTATATGTACATTTACAAACCGATACCTGAAATATCTTTTGTTATGCAAGGTTTTTTATTTTCAGAAATAAAATCTACTCCGAATTAAATACTCCTCTCATGTTAAGAATTTACTTTAACCGGTAAATTATTACTTTTGGCAGGTAATAGTTCTGCATTTAAACTTACAGCGCAATAATGAATCTCTCCCTGCGATTTCAACTTTCAACGGGGCCACCAAAAGAAAATTAAGGAAATGTCAAGATATGTAGTCAACAGATGAAAATCGAAACATAGTAAAATTTAAAGTACCGATAAAGCCATAGAATGATCAAAGAAATAAAAATCATATGCAGTTTTAATTTTCATGAACGTAGAAGCAAAAGTTTAACTATGTCATGTCTAAAACGATTCATTTACGATTCGTAAAAAATTAAATCACCATTACTTGCCAGAATTCGTCAGAACATAATTATCCAATATCACATAGTTTTCACGAGATTTTTTTCTATCGTCCTACATAAAAGCACTTCATTATTTAAAATAAGTTTACCTGCGGGTATTCATTTCTTTGAATTGTTTAAACACGCGAGATTGTTATGAATCGTGTGAATTGGACCTGTCCAGATGTAGTGAAGTAAGGTACCTAAAATTTCATTTACCAGCTTCGAAACAGAAAGGTGTGCCTATACACAACTAGGACTTCGTCCCTCGTGATGTTTAGTCCCCCTTTTTGTCTCTCAGCTGTTGAATAGAAACAAAAACCTACCTTCATCCTTTAACCTTTACGTATTTTATCAGATACCAGGTGAAGTGTGTCTTAAACTGTGTATTTACTTTCGATCACCGGTCAAGACAGCTAAAGGGTTTGGATCTAAAAAAATCGCATGTCTTATATGTTTGTTCAAATCTATTAGACAGCTTTGTTCCATTGTGGAGTATTGTTTGCACCAAGTAGAGCACTTGCCTTGAGGTTTATATATATCCATGCTAAATTAACCTTTTTCTGTGTCTAATCAAACGTCGAGGATGCATCAAACATTTTCTAACCAACGATGTTGATTATAAGACACTTTGCTCTAAATTGAAAAATTGCTTTGACACAAAACCATACTTTAGAAATTCAATTTGTCTTCTTTAATGAGACATGCCCTACATGTAAAATAAAAATTTCCCTTCCGATAACAAGCTTTCATTGAGGATGGTGAATTAATATCTATTGGTTCTATTGATGAAATGTTATCAACTTAATACGATAGTTTTTACACACAAAAATTGTCTTAATGGGGTTAGAAATCTATTACGTAATATGACTGTTGTTTTAAAAGTAAAATATATTAAAACAAAAGGTGTTAAAATTGGCAATTTTCACGCAACATGCAGTGTGTCATCAGTATTGTTTTTAAAACTCGGATGTTGTCTCTGTAGATCCTTAGAAAACAAAATGAAAAACATACAGCAACAATGATATATGTAGCTTCAACAGGATCGTAATAATTCCGTCTTGTAATCGCATGCTTCAAAATTTGGATGAAAAATTCTGTCTTTGGCGTTCAACTTCCACTGTTGATTAGAAAGTCTCACAGCTGAAGCATCCTCTTGACCTATCGTACAATTATATGATAGATCAAGACGCTGCTTTATCTGTAATGGCTTCTTACAATTATAGAGGTAGCTAATGGTTTATTCCAATGATGTCCACGATCTGTTGCTTACATGTATATTTCATGTTGAAACAAAGCTGTAAACGTATTATAAAATATTGACGGGTAAATCTTACACAAATTAATTGAAAAATGGAAATTTTGGAATCTGGAAGATAGATTCAACCTCATCACACAATGTGCCTGTAACAAAATAAAACAATACCAATGTTGTATAATTATGATTTCGTTTGTTTGAATGGGGTTTAACGCCAATTCAACAATATTTCAGCCATATTGCGGAAGTCAGTTTCACTGGTGGTTGAAGCCGGAGTACCCGAAGAAGACCACCGACCTTGAAAAATTTAGGTATGATATATTTATTTCAAGGACTAACCTCTCCTAAGCAGCATTAGAACCGAAAAGTAGGAAGTCTAAGATCCAAACATAGCAAAAGAAGCACTTTAATCCCAAAAGCAGGGACAACTATTAAGTATGAAACTGTTCGAAGCCTTTTCGTTTTTCCAGTGCTTTGGAATTTTTGCACATACACTTTCAATTTCTGTAAAACACTGTATGATAAATTTCATGTCAGGCAAGTCTGACAACTGAGCTGGTGAATATCTTCGGGGACATGATTTATACTATACTTCATTTTAAACGAGGTCGTCACTCCCACGCCAGACTTTTTAAAATATTGCTCTTTGCAGAACAGGGGTGTTACAGGAGAAAATGGCCTATGTAATCAACTCGTTATATCTTCATGATAACATAATATCTGAACAATTTACTATAATTAAATGCACAACTGTTGTATAATGTTTCTATATTTCAAAAGATTTGCAAAGCTTTTATCATTTGTGCCTTAAAATTGGTCTATAATAATATGTCCAATTTCGGCCGATTTAGAAGCGTAAACTTTATAATTTTCCAGGCTGGAGATACAATATTTTTTGCTTTAACATTAAAATATAAACATGTTCAATCAGTTGTGCAAATTTTCACTTAAACTGGATCATACATATTAAAGATATTGCCTTTGTTTTCTCTAAATTTCGCATCCTTGTAAATCACGGATATATCCCATTCTATGAACAATTCACCAATTTTTATCATTTCATTGTTTTAAGCACAAAGTATTTTTAGCTATTGATGACACCTGTTCGGAAAATTTTAAATTTAATTCTTCTATAGTCTTTGAAATGTTTTAGTTGTGGCAATGTTGTATGGTTGGTTTTTATTTGCGGTGTTTTCTCCGTATTTCGATGTTAAATTTGCGACTTTCAGAAGAGCAGGTCTTATACTAATAAATCAAACTCCGACCAGGCCTATTTTACCGGAAAATGTCAAAGTTGTTTATTGACAAAATTGTATCATATACATAAAAATACAATAGTAGAAACATATTCAACATGTCCACCAAGGGGAAATATACACTCTATTTTGCGCTGCAAAAGCAATTTTAGACTTGGTCGAAAACTGTCACATTTGTCTGACACACAGATGTTTTAACACGCCACATAATTTATATGTTCAAATGTTCATAAGTTTATTTGTCAGTGCTAACCCAGTGGACGCAGATGTTTTGTGTCTTAATTGTTGCTAGTTTTACACTGTAACCCTATTCGGCCGAATATTGTTAATTTTAAAGTCCTCACATATAATATTTCTACCCCCCTATTACAATATGCCTTGTGATATAAATCTTTGTCCGTTGCTGCAGGCCTCAAGAGCCTGTGGATGTTATGGGGTTTTCTGTTGTTGTAATTTTTACTTTTGATTGACTTTTTCATAAACAAACAAACCACGTTTTCTGTTTTTTTATAAGGAAGAAATAGAGAATGAATGAGTGCGAAATATTTTCATAACTTAAAGAGTAGAAACAAAAACTATGATGGGAAACCGTTTTTCATCGCCATGCGTAGTATATGCTGAAGCTCTTTAACATGATGTTTTGTACAATCAGAAATGAGTAAGCATTAACTGGATTAATCTCTAATATTCACGAAAATTTTCACTGGAAAGGTTTAGTTTTTTCTGATTTTCCCAGTTACATGTGTGATTGTAAAACTATTTAAGTGTTCAAAATCAGTCCTAGTTCACCATAGCCAAAGTCGGTCGACCAATATTGTTGGCAACTGGGAATCATGCAATAAAATTAACCGGTCATTGTAAAAGCTTGCCCAGTACACAAGCAGCTTTACTTATGATGAAAACAACGAAGAGCGGGTATTAGTACACTTAAAATAAGAATTATTATAATCTCAACCGGCTTTTTTTACTGATGGATGGCTTGCAATCCGTACAACCACCTACAACCACCTACAACCAAATTCCTCTTAAGCTATTAGTTTATGAAATATTAAATACATATTGAAATTGGGCACCTTGTGACAATTTGAAAAAGTATATAGCAATATCAAAGACTGTCGTTCGACGCGGAAGAAATTCAATATCGCACCTGCAATACAGCTATATGTATATATGAGTCTGGTTCCAAACTGCTCTTTGATTCACTGCAGGCCTGTGCTTGCAAAGGTTTTGTTCTTTATGTAGACAATGTTGGCAAATTGTGAGATATCGATTAAAAAGTTTCGCATTTGTCGCAAATTAAACCAAAGATAGTTTTGCTCATCGGGGAATTAAGGTTCAGATATAAATCATAGAATAGACATTTCTCATTCATAGAAGAAAAAAAATTATTCATTTCAAGAACAGTTTTCAAAAATATAGATCGACTCTTCTTATAAACATACTGATAAACCCATAAATCATATCATAGGTACCAACTTAAGTTTTTCCCGTAAAGGAAGACAGTCTCATGGCTGACTACAATTTGCAAAGCAAAACAATTGTCGTGACCTCCCCCAAATCCTACACTCTGATTGTCCGATTGAATCATTATTTTGTGAATATACCACTGGTAAAATGAATAAATTTTTATTCTTTTAATTTGAAATTTGAAATCATAAACTGTGAGTGAGCCAGTTATAAGCAGTGCATCTACTTTGTGTAGAATGTATCTTTAACTTGTGTCCATGTGAGGAAAATGAACGTTGTGGTTAATTGCATTCATATAAACATATGAATTGTGAAAATGTTTTTGTAAACTAAAAATTTTGAATTTTTTTAGC
The DNA here is from genome assembly GCA_032357055.1 of Geukensia granosissima. Classification (NCBI taxonomy): domain Eukaryota; kingdom Metazoa; phylum Mollusca; class Bivalvia; order Mytilida; family Mytilidae; genus Geukensia; species Geukensia granosissima. The sequence continues at coordinate 23,432 of JAULBM010107537.1, read as the reverse complement.
TCTGGACTAACAGAACATCAACAATTCTTTGGAAATGATATTAATTTTTTAATCAAAATTTGTTAAACTGTCAAAATAACCATCTTGCATATATGTTTTACCAATGATGAAGTTAAAAATTGTGCTAAGAAGGTCAAGGTAACATTTAACAGAAACGTTAATATGATTACAATATAGTAAATTCAATGGATATTTTAAAACGTCAATTTAACGTTAACGTTTTTTGGGAATTTATTACGCGTTTTGCATATCAGTCGTAAATGATAGAGGTATTTAAACAAAGACACAGTTTAATCGAATTACTCTTTGAATTATTTTAATTTTGTGTTTTATGTTCTTGTCTGTTAGTTTTGGATCACATGGTGGGTGAACTTTGAACCCTGGTTCCTCGAAAACTTGCGATCAAATTTTGTGACGACCAATTTAAATCGAAAGCTACATAAATCATACATCTTCCAAATTATACTCCATTTAGTTGTTTGTTCCGAGGGTCCATTCAAGTCAAAATTTTTCAGGTACCGTCGCCCCAACTATAACGCATTATTGCTCTTTCATGATAAAATATCCATGAGCATGTTCAGAAACAATCCTTACATTCAAATCAAGGATAAAATTTTCAAATATTTTTTAAAACAATACTAAAAAGGACAAACAAAATATCTATGAATAATATGTACTCTATTTTGTGTATTTACAGTGACTGGTAAAATGAAACGCTGAACTTGCTATGAATGTTTAGGAAATCATTGAAAGGATAAAATGCATTTCTTATTAAATTGTTTCTAGCGCTATATCGAGAGAATTAAACTTTACGTAATAATAGGGAATACTAAGTTAAAAATGCTAGGTGAATTGATAGAATTCCATTTATCCAAAATAATATGTTTCTAATGTACATTTAATATTGTCCCCTTGTTTCGGATTCACTATGCTTATCGTTCATTCAAGCATGTAGAGAAAATGTGCAAAAATGTATCCAAATTGCATCTGACATCAAAACGTCCGCGGATGGTCACCTTTCCAACACCCCTTACTTTTTAGAAGAGAAATGTCAGCAAATTCCTATTGATCATGCTAAGTCTATCCAACGCCATATGATAATCTCTTTGAAAGTCAATTAACTGGACATACAATTCATTCTCATCAATGCAAAAATTGTATCAAAATTATGACTATTCGCACATGTACTGACTGAATATGACTTGTTTTTTCATTAGAGATTCATAAAATAGATGAGATGGAGAAAAAACAAGACAGAAACATTACTAAATAGCTCAATTAGCAGTTGAGCTGTAAAAATCCATTTCATCACAATGTAAATTAATATGTTTTTGTCGTCTTTTGGGAATTCAAAATGAAATTCTAACGTAATAAGGACATTCGATGCGCTAAATGATCGAATTTAATTCGTTTTAAATTCAAATCCTAAATATAGAAACCTATATGTAAATTGAAAACCAATTACCAAATTGCAAAAATTAAATTAAAATCAACAGAAGACATCATTTAAATAAAGAACCGATATCCATTTTTATGACTTATATGTTATTGAATATTACTGACTTTTGCTATCAAGCTAGGAGCTTCCATTTTAATTAAGATGTCTTGATTTTAAAACCTGAGTTTAATTTGAATCGAACAATTATACATGTTTTCATGGAATTTGTGGTGTTACACTTACAGACAATTCTGTCAAAAGAAATTACAGAGCAAACAATTGTGATGGATCACTACGGAAACTAAACTGGAATTCTAATTTATTTTAATTCCGTTCAAATGAGACAAATTGAAAAAACATTGTGTTTTAATTTTATTAAGCAGAGCAGTAACTTTCGTCTTACCTAATGTAGCAGTGTGCATCTCATACAACGCTTGAAACAAGAGGAACGGATTCTACAAGAATGGAATCGCCTCGACCATTTAGAAGTAGTAAACAGAATGTAACAATATATTCCTGACTCCTTGTCTGAAAACATTATTTAAAGATAATCTTAATTAAGTAGTTGTTAATTTGGAAGTTAAGTAGAATTTCGATCTTATTAGTCAATCTCTCTAACAAAATTCACATAGTTCTTGAAGGTTTAAAATAAAGGAAGGTATTTTGATTATGATCGAACAATTTTTGTAGAGTGGGGCAACACTTTGCCAGCATTTTGTCACCTGTTTCATTTTGAATTATAACATGAAACGATGTCAAATTATATGAAAAATCATAAGAGAAAACGCAAGGAAACCAAATGGTCGAACAGAAAGTAAAAAGTTGATAAACACAGATAATCTAAAACACGAACAACACGACACAAGGCACAGGAATAAAAAAAAATACTAAAACGGGCGTGAACCATGAGCAATGCAGACTCCATTAATCCATTTCCACTAAGGCACGGAACATTTTACATTTCACACCAATCACCTCAATCTGCATTTTGTAACCCGGTAATAGCCAATTCTCATATTGTAAGATTAAATAATTTAGAACTAGGATCAGAATTATAGTCTGTGAGTGGCAAAACAGAATAAGATGTCGAAATGTTATTCCCGCATATTTGCAGTAACTGATTCCTCTTTACGAATGTTGCATAAGGTCAAAATTGTGGTGCCAAGGTATCCGATTGAGTAGTTTAAGTGTCAAGAAGAGCTCTTTCTATTAAGTCGCTGTATTGGTCGCATGCTTTCACGTATACACTGTGAGATTGTCATGGTATATACACCTGGTAATAAATATGGAATATTGACATTTTCCGAGTCAAAAATTAAACATTATAGACTTGCATGCAAAAACTATGAGGCAGAATGCCAAAAATCTTTATGCAAATCTTATTATTTTACTTCAAGCTACAAAAGTGGCTGAATTTAAGATTTTTATCCGATGACTAGTTTCATGAATTCTGAAATCCACATTTTTGTGAAGAAAATGCTAATTATTCATTCCGGGTGGAATACTTTCAAATGTTTAATTTCATCAAATTTTAATATTTATCATCCATATTTATGACAAGAGCATACAAGTGGTCAGCAGGAAAGTTTCATCTATGAAAAAGGAAGTTGACTTTTCGAAAATTTAAGTCACCAGGTTTGGCATGTAGTTTTTATAAAATTTTCTAATTTCTTTCATTTGAGATGAGGATCAAAGTATGAGAGATACCAATAAGTTTTTGTTGTTTCCATAATTCGAGCCCATTCAATTAGTTTAGGTAAAGATAATCACAAAAGATAGTATTGTTCAATAAAATAAGAGCATCTACATAACGTAAGCTCAAATAAAGGATTTTGCTAGGTTTCTGTTTATTCTCTGCAAAGTCCCTGGAAGAAGATCATCTTGAAATGAGAAAATAATAGGTCGACAAGGAAAAAAAGGAAAACAAATAGTACCAGTATGAGGTAGTAGTAGAGTATATACATCGGATCAACTCACCAGCTGAGCAGAGTTGTTCAACAATTTTAACTTATAAATAAAATTTAGATTTTAATTAAACCTCGTACAAATCATCCAATTGAAACTGAAAACCTGACCCAGTAGCACGCGTCGTTGGATCATCGAACAGTGGTCTAATAAGAAATTGTATATTTGTTATTAAATATTTGTGATAAACTTATGTAAGATGTGGTTCTTGTCTTTCATGCATATTTTCCATATTGTATGCAAGTACATTGCGTTTGAACTGTCGAAATGCCGAAATTTGTCAAATTCGAAGGCCTTATGCCAACCCGTAAATTTCTTTAATTTATCGTTATGAATTGCTGTCTCAAAGACAATGATACCACATTTCATTTTCCAGATATATAATATGTGCAATAAAGTAAGTAAGGGAAAAGTTGAGATGTAACCCCATATCATTTTGTATAATGTTTGAACATTTCTCCTTTAAATTGCGAACATTTAACTTATGAGCCTCATAAAATAATTTCAGACAATTTTAATAAACATAAAATTAGGAGATTTTGCACGATTGTCCATGAGACAGCCACCCACTGAATGACAGTGAATTTATACTTCTACAAATCCAATTACGGCCTTCAACATTGAACCAGAGTCCATTCCATAACGGAAGCTGTTAAAGGCCGCGAAATACCAACTGTGAAACTATACAAATAACACGGCAATCGACCTAATCTAATGCAATAATGGCGAAAAAATGACAATTAATAACTAATTAAACAACGACAACCACTGGCTTCTGACTTGGGACAGGCACACTAATATGTGGCGGGGTTACATCAGTGGGTGGGCGGTCAACACTCCCCCTAACCTTGGATAGTGGTGTGACAAAACAGCAATAAAAACACACTATTAAAATCGGTTGAAATGGTTTTAGCATTTGAGATCGATACTAAAAACCAATAACAATTATAATTAAAACTTAATACAAGATACAACAAAGTATCGACCTCAAAAGAGAACTCACAGTTGCAGTCTGCTAGTTAAAAACCGAAACAATCGATCAGGAAACCAAGTTTTCCATTATCATTAGACGTCAAAGAAAACATGGGTTGTGCAAATGCCAATATAAATATTTATAAACAGGAAGTAGAAAATGTTAAAACATATATAAACTTTTTAGTTCTGTATTAAGGTATTTTCAAGAAAGTCAATTTTAATTCCAATAAAAACCATATTTAATGATTTTATAATATGCTGTGACGATACCCTTAACAAATAAGTTTATTTAGATGAAATTTAAGACAATGTAGATTTTGTTTATATTTGCGAGCTTTATTTACCACGGTTCCGTAAAACGTAGGATGTGATATAACATAAGATGATTACACGTCCTACCAAATTTTGATACTACATCTTTATATTTATGAAAGAATTTAGTGAATGTTTTCATCAATTTGTTGTAACGAAATCCTTGACTTAGTTATGTTACAGTTGTACGGAGATTGCGTTCATTAAAATAGGAAACATCGCTTCAAACATGGGCATATATTTAACAAATCAAACCACTGCTTTCTATGAAAAAATATGTATGTATTTCTAATGGTTTCGTTGTAAAATTATGATGAAGGTTAGCTTGCAGCGACAATAATAATCATACTCAAAAAGTAATCGCCTGGTGCAAGTTTCCCTTTATATTCAATTTATGAATTAATACAATGTTATAAATAGGTTTTGTGGACATCAAATTGGCTTACTTGAAAACCAGATATTGAGACAATGTATGCTCATATTAAAAATGTATTTTTTAAAATAATGTCGTTTTTCTTTAATAAAAATGATAATATATATTTCACCAGAAGTGATTTATAGTTTCAGTTATAAACGGGCAGTCCATTTTACCTTATAAACCTTAATTCGATTTATTTGACAAAGCATCATTTTTTACAGTTTTTGGCAAGAAGCTTAGTTTTGCTTAATATAATTGAGTTATACTGAGAATAAATAACTTTCTATAAAGTTGACAATTTGAAGGTCTGATTGATAAACATCTCATCAGTGATATTAGAAATCGACATGCTTTCAGCGTAAAAAATTGGATTTAACGGTGCGAGAGATTGGCTAGAATAAAAGTAGAGTAAATCCTTCCCTTATCCAGTAATCTGGGAAATATGAATGGCGTAATTGTTTCTGCTTGCAAATTGTATTTCTAAAAAATCAGTTTTTCACTTAAGGAAAAAATTGAAGATTGATGTTTTGCTAAATTTAACTATGAAGTGCCAAGTTCAATGACAAAACTATTTCAATTAATAATGCGCGATTTGTGAAATATTTCACTTGGAACGTTCTCTGTCAATTCTGAATGCCTTATTAAATTTTCAAAGAGGCTGTGAAAGCTTACTCATGTATGATCCGCCTTATTTAAGTTTTCAAAGAACTGCGACAAAGTAAGAATCCGAGCATAGGCTTATTTCATTAAATTGTAGATCGACAATATGTTTGATCAGAAAATATATGTACAAGCTTTCTTTACCAAAGAGTTTCAATAGTTACATGATTTCATTAAACTTCACAAAAATATGTGTTCAATACGAAGAAGTCGAGGATAAAAGTTGAACGCATTATTGAGTGAAATGTCAGCTAATATATAAAAGAGGCAAATTGAGTGTATATTTAAAACAGAAAACAACGACATTCGTTATATCTTATCAAATCAGTTAAAATACTCTCTAAAACCGTTGAAAAAATTTGACGTTTTCTGTTTCTTTAAGGCATTGACTTAACAGATTTTAATGAGCAAAAGGACAAAAATACAGCAAGTAGTGATAAAATCGACTAGTGTCGACGGTATAATATAGAACACAACTAGTCTATTCAAAGAGCGAATCAAGACATTTTTATTGCTGAAAACGTCAGTGTTTTCTTTCGAAAAGCTGAAGATATGAAGACGGTCAGCTAGGAAAGCATCAGAATTAGACAAAATTACATTTATATCAGCATTATACGAAAGCAAATGTTACAGAAATGCACTGAGATCACTGGAGCGAAAAACTGACAATTATGAAACCTTTTTCAGGCAGTCGTCATTTTCGTCAAAAGTTGTTGACGAAGGTGAAAACGAAAAGGTGTAAACATAAATATTGCATGAGTTATTGGTCATATTTGTGCAAATTACAACCTTACAAGTTCAAAAGTAAGCATACCTTCAATAGAGTGCTCAATTATATGGATTGCTACAGTTTTCTTTCAAACAATCGATTGTTTTAGTTATTTTAAAAAGCAACTATATGTCATTTAGCGAAAAATCCGTAAAAATCCCGGAAATCTCTGATCCCTGCGAACAAAATTCAAATTTACAATTATTGAATATTGCAAATTTTGAGTATGTTATATGTACATTTCAAGTGGTAACCCTCTCATCAGTAGAATTAAACACATAGGAAGTCAAAGATCCAGGCAGAGCAATAGAAGCACTCAAATCCAAACAAATCGAATTGGGAAGCCAAATCCCACAGCAGTGACAACTACTAAGTGCAGTAATCTTTGAAGCCTTTCCTTATTTTGAGCTCTTTAGAATTTTTGCAAATGCAGCAAAATTTTAGTAAAACATTGTTTGATAAATTTCATCTTAGACAAGTCTGACAGCTGGGCTAGTGAATACCCTCGGGGATATAATCCATGATCCACCAGCAGAATAAATTGTGCCGACCCAGTGGTTTCAAAATACAAAAGTACCAATGTTGAATAAAAATGGGAAAAACAAACAATCCACAATTTCAATGTTTTTAATGCCTAGGGTATTTTTGTGAAATATTTGTAAACCCTGTTTTAATATTTCGAGTCCTATTTAAATTTTAAATTTTAATTGTTTCAGATTTGGAAGTGTAGGGGGGTGTTTTGTGCTGTTTTTCGTATTTTTATGTTAAAATTATAACTTGCAGAAAAGCAAGTTCAATAAAATTATCCAAACATTGTTTTCCCGAAAGATGTCATGAAAAGGTATTTCTTTTTTTGAAGAATTGTATCGGAATTTTAAACAAAAACTTATTATTTTAATAAATTCATTTAGCATATTCACCAAGGGGAAAGACAAATCTAATTGGGCACTGCAAAACGAAGGGTTAACCTTTATATATTGGATTTGTTTGGAAACTATCACATTTGCCTGATTCAAACATGTTAAACCCTTACACATACTTAATAAGCCTTTTGCAATCCCAATGGAAGTAGGTGTTATTGCGCTTTTAATCTTACTCATTTTACATCGCCATCTTCATTGCCTTTTTTTAACATTTGAATTTCCATACATTTTTGGGCATATTACATCATGCCATATACCTATCTGTGCATTGCTCAGAAGCTACAACTAAAAATTGTCTCAATTCCTCAACGCAATATATAGGAGTTGCTGAAAGCTCCTTAAATGATGCTTTGGTAAACCAAAGAATTAGAAATACGACTATATCTAACAAGGTTGGTGAATTTTGAAAGGATTTAAGACGTAAAAAATGATGAAAATTTAACCAAAGAAAGTTTTCCTTTTCGGAATCCCAAGGTTCGGATATCAATCATTGATAGAAATGATATTTGTAATTCTGAATATACAGCAGTGTCCAAATAACAGTCCGATTTTCCTAAAAAGTAATACACATACTGATAAATAATAAAGAAACCTTAATTTTTCAGACCAATGACTCGACTATGAACAAAGCAAAAAAAACTCTTCATTCGCCCCCCCCCCCCCCGTTCTTCGCTCTGACTATCCGATACATGTAGTAACCATTATGTTGGGATTATATCACTGGAAGAATGGATATTTACGTTCTTCTGATTTGATTCTATATGCATATGCAAAAGTCGATCACAATGGCTGAAACAGTTTGAAGGAGTGTGCATATCTACTTTGTACTATGTGCGGTAAGTATCTTGGACTCGAGTCAGAAATTTCACATATGTACAGAGAAACCTGTCTAAAATCAACACCGATAGAACCGAAAACCTGTCTAAACCAAACTGATTCTTAAGTCCCTCTATACAAGTTATTCATTTGTTTTTAACCTGACTAAACCGAACACCTGACTAAACTGAATATTTCTTCAAGTCCGAAAGAGGTTCGGTTTAACAGGTCTCACTGTATATTGTAGACGTGATTTTGTGGATTAAAAATCTCACAAAATGGAATTCAATTCTGAACGTCCTGAAAGGGTACATCAAAAATACATTAGTCTGTTATAAAAATGATGTCAATGATAGGTTACTGTATTTCAAAATTTGTTTAACTGCTCATATTAACTTCCGTTTATATAATTTCTCAGAATCAAACTTCTTACATATTTTTCACAAATATTGCATTTAAAATTGTGCTAACGTGGTGGTCAATTTCACACAATAAGAAACGTAATGTTGCTTACCTTAGTTAATTCATTGAATGTTTTAAAACGTCATTTTGATGTTTACGTTTTGAAATTTTTACGATTATTTTCTAATCGACCATATAGAATATAATAGGGTATTCAAACGAAGACACAAGTTTGTCAGATTCTTCTTTGTCGTATATGTTTTATTCACATCGTGGGCGAATTTTGTGACGACCTATAAAAATCAAGAGCTGCATTTACCTTCATTCAAGTAATAGCCAATTTAGGTGAGTGTTCAAACATTGCATTAAAATCAAAATTTTTCAGGTTTCGCAGCCTGACTTTATTGTGATAACTAAAATTATTTTATTGACCAACAATTCATTTCTGCATTTTCAGATGCATATAATTATATGAAAAATGAAAGAAATGGAATGAATTAAGGAACAATGAACCACATTTCAAAAAAAAGTTCATAAGCTTAATCTCTCAAAACCGGCGTAAATCATGTTGATAATGTTTTCTCGTAGCTGATTAAAAAAGAATCATTTAATTTTTCTTATATTTTCGACCAAAAGCTAATATATTCATGAAAATGAAAGAATATTAAAAAATCGAACACAAACAATCCACTCGCTACAAATCCTGAAAATTGTTTTTAATATAGCATTGTGCTTCCTATTTCTAGAACCAACTAGTACTTTTTATTGGCTTATAAACATTGTCAACGGTCAGGCCGCGTCAATGGATAATGAGTCGTTTGGCTTAATAAATTTGTAAGTGTTGTTTGACAATGAAGATCCAAAAAAACAGTGTGTTTTACTAAGTTTATACCAGAAAATATTTTGCTCAGAGTAGTCTAGATAGATCTGGGTTATAGGCTAGACGATAGTTTGAATTATGGAAAATGAAGTTGTAAATCTATTCAAAGAGAGAATTAATAAATATGTTTTTACTGTATATGTTATGAATTTTACTCGTGGGAAATGGGGAAAATAAGTTTCCCTATTTCTACCACATAAAAGAAACAATGATAAATTGTGTTTGACAACTACGGATTTGGAGTCGTCAAAGTTGCTAATAAATTATACCTACATTAATACCGGGAAAACCGGTCCAATATTTGCAAAATATCCGGACCCGCATAGAATTTTTGATGTCCAAAATATATGAAAAAAAACGTTTGCCACGTTTAATTAAAATTACACACATAAACAAATATCTTACTACTTAGTTGCTACTCATAATCATTGTACATGATTCGAATGGAATGTTGTATTCAATAGTTTTGGATCACTAGTTAGAAAAAGCTAGAAATCAAGCTATACTTCTTCGTAAGAAAAACACACTGGAAAATACTAAGATATAATTAAACTATTAAATGATATGACAGTAACAAAAACATGAATATTTTATCCATCATCAGTTATTACAGAGGTCATGGAAATATTACCTTTCAGTGCATATACATCGTCCAGCTATCTGATAGGTTAGTTGTAAACAAGAAGTATATTTATGAAGCAATAACGAACTAATTAAGAACACAAGTTATGTACAGCACTTTAGTCGTCTATTGCACTGTAAGCAAATATTTTCTCAAGGGCCTCAAATGTTATTGTCATTTAATTAATTATTAAATTTGTCTTTATTCTGAGCATGTGTGATCCTTAACATGCATTTACCTTTTTTGCGGTACATGTTACTTGCCAGTAAAATATATCTTTCAGATGAAATCTCATTTGTAATTAGAAATATACGAATATGTCAGATTAAAAACAATCTGAACAAAATCCAAGTGAATTTATTAAATTGTAGAGAATATCGTTTGACTATACTGCATAAAGATATTTTAAAAATAATTTTGTTCACTATCAAGCTATGTCAACACCTGTAAAACAGTAATTACATTACAATAACAACATTACTATATAAGATTACCAATGTTAAATAAATATGGTGAATTTTGATATGTTAAAGATACATTTCAAGGAGGAACCTTTCATCAGCATAATTAGAATAATACACAGGAAGTTCGAGATAAAATCATAGAAAAAGAAAACCTCAAGTCCCAACTAATCGAAATTGCAAGCAAAAATACGCGGTTTTGGCAACTCCTAGGTGCATTACGTTTACTATTAAACATGCTTACTATTAATCGTACTGTTACAGAATATGAAAATCATTTATCGTTAATAAAAAATCTGACATGGATGACTAAACGGTTGATGTGTTCGTCTTTACGGAAGACTTCATCAAATCTACTCAATATAACAGAATTATCAAAATTGGGAAAATACGCTCTGTGTAACACTCTTACCGATAAACTGAATTCTTAGTTATAAAAAAGTACTGTCTTGCTGCGGCTAAACTTTTATATAGTGTGTTGTTTATTTTCTGCTTATGTTTCTCTAGGGACTTTTCAAATTTTCGAGTGTATACCGAAGATGAAAAGAGCATTAGAGAAAAATAATTGTCACTTGGAACGTGAAAATTATAAAAATATAGCAAATTCTACTTCAAAGAGAAAGAAATGAGATTAAAAGTAATATATCGGAGATTCTTACTATTTTTCAATATTTTGAAGGCAACAAAATAGTGCTTTTCGTCGTACATAAACCAAACTATAGATGTGCTCGTTTCAAGTATCCAAAACCAGAAAAAAGTCCTAAAACTGTCGCATACAACGCTTTTTACTTTGTGAATTTGTTAGATTATTTCAGTTTTAGAAAAAAATCCGAACTCTAAAAGATTATGTTAGAGAGCAAGTCATCAAATTCGATATCTTTCTCGCACTTCTGAAAATAACCCAGCAAAATCTTAAGAAATTAAAACAATAAGTTTTGGCAGAATCATCAACAAAAGTCGTACGTCAAATTCTTCTTAATTCAATTTAATTAAACATTGCAGTTATTGTTTAGTTTTATTGTGCCTGTATGATATACCTAATGTTTAAAACATTAAATGAACATTTTTAAATAAAAATTGTACATGAAAAAATAAAGCATACTGTAAATATTTGGAAGCTAGACAAATATTATAACTCAAATCCCTAGTGATATAATCTTTGCTATACAAGCCACTTGTGTACAAGACTTTTTCTTAAATAAGTCAGAGGTAAATTGATTGTTTTAACAGTTGTATATATTTCTAACAAGCAAAGTCAAAATATTAATATTTACCAAAAAAAAAATTTCTTGGTTCCATTAAGTTTCAAACAGGAAAATAATCTTCATGCCACAAATTGCAAAGAAAGTTTTTTATATTAATTATCTTACCTTATCGTCCAACATTAATAAATGAAATTTTCCAACACAATTCTAATTTGCACACATTTTAATAACAAATAATACTCCAATTGAATGAAAAGCAGTTTTATTCATGTGATTTGTTTCGACGTAATACTTCCAACTGACTTTTTAACGCCCAAGTAATGATGACTATACATTGGTTAAGAATTATGACGGATAAGAAGTTATCGATAGCATCGCTTCTATTACCTTTCTCAGATAATTTTCATGAAACTGGTTAAATATTGAGCGCTACAATGGTACCAACACCGTTAGCATTCTCAATTAGTTACAAGACATAAAAGATAATATTTTACTGTTCCCACCAATTTATTCTAATTACAGCAATTGGTTACGACATGTTTTGCAAACAGGAACAAGAGAATATGAGACATATAAGGTATAATTTAATATTGGAATCAAAGTCTGTGAATTGGGCGAGATTATGTCTTGAATATTTTCAATATGTCACGTTTATCCAATCTATTTTCTACTAGCTTACGGATTTAGGCAATTTAAATCGTAAAAATAATTGCTACATTTATTGAAGTTGAGCCTTTCATTATTATTAAGTACCATTACTTGCTACATTTCACGACATACTTTAATCATTCTACCTGCTTTAATTGAAAGTCGATATGAAGTAACATGTAAAGTGGAGAGCAAGCGGTCAGCTTTATCATATCAATGTGGTATGTTCCTATTGAGAGACAAAACGTGGTTTATATACACTTGCTCATTAATATTGAACATTTTTATTTTCTACCTTACATCAGAAATAGGTATGACTAGAGTTTTTTAAACAGAATTGTTATGAAAAATGAAAGACAACATTTTATACAACATTCTGGGCCGGAGTTGTCTAGGTAGTTGATTTCAACGTATATGTAACCTGTACAATAGTCTATGACTTTTACGGCGTGAGTTCGCACCAGAATTTTTACCAGGGTGTGTTAAGGTTTGTTACCTTATTACCTGACCAAGGACGGAGGTTCTCTGTGGTCACTCCATCAGTAAAACCACCCGCTGCGATATGATTGAAACCTTGTTAATTCTTAAACAAACAGTGTACTTTGATGGTAAAATTGCATTCTATGAAACCGGAAAAAATTGACAAAAACTGCACCTCTGCACCGATCATTTAACTTCTTTGGGGAGGAACCTAGGATTTAGATTTCGACGAGAATATATTTTCGCCAATTCACAGGCTTAAAAAATTTGTTTAATGCAGCCTTTGCAAAATAATTTTAACAGTCATACATTTTTACCAAGATAAAATCAAATTATTTTTTTTTCCACTTCCTAACCTAGCCAGATCATCTTTTTTCCAAGTCAATTGGCTTCTTTATATCTTAATCCATGTAATCAGCTACAATTACGACAAAATGAAAAATATCAAAATAACATGTCAATAAAGTAAAAGTTAAACGAAATTATTGTTTATATTTATGACAAAGTTTATGGCAGATTTATGCTAGTTCAAAACACAAGTTAACCATTCCTATCTTACAATAAAATTCGTGGTTACAATTCTCCTCATTAGAAAACATGCTCCAATTACAACTAATCAGCGCAACTGACATTTAGTGTGCTTATTCTGTCAGTAAATGTTAAATGATGACGTCGTTAGGAAATGCTATAACGAGATTTCTTTGCATACACATTATTCAGACTGTACTTTTTGGATTTTTATTGGAGAGATAATTAAGTTAAAATTGTAATTTAATGTACTTTTGATTGCAACACAAAATCTTATTACCGATGAATTTAAAACAAATAAACTTTTTTCAAAATGTTAACGAGACATGAATGTCTGACTCTCACTATCTATGTCAAATTTTTGGCACAACATCATTTTGATACATGTATGTAAGTTATAATAGAACAAAACTTAAGAACCATGTTTTGCCAGATTCCTAATTATTTCGTCAAAAGTCTAGACAAATTTTAGCCGTTTAACACCTAGTTTGGTTCTACTGCAATATTTTTGACAAGCAAACTAGACCACAGTGATATGCTTTTTTTAAGATGAGTTAAACTGGTCATTCAAAACATACTTTAATCTCTGTAGATAAGATGTTTTCTATTTTTACTGTATATTGGTCTATTTTGCTTGATTCACTTTCTTCAGAATGAAAAAAAAATTATAACAAATTCAGCTTTTATCAATTCGAATATAACCTATATTGTAAATAAATACAAAACCTTAAAAAATTCTCTTTCATTTTCCAATTTAAAACAATTACACATCATTAAAAACATTAATGCGATTATCTAATCTCCTTGTATAGTGAAAACATAAAATGCGACTTTTGAATACCATTATTTTTGACACACCTTATGTGGAAACGTTAAAAAACATGAACAATACACTCCAGAAAAAACCGGAGGTGGACTTAAGTGTTCCTTAAAAAATTAAAAGAAGAAAACGAGAAAAAAACAAACATTATCATAACTGATTCTAAGCAGAGCTTGACATATATGTTTTTGTGCTTTGTTTTGTGCACTGTCGTAGGTTTGTTGACTCGATTTGTAAAATAGTTTAGCTCACCTGATCAAAGGCCACTCGAGATTTTGTCATCACTTTGCGACCCTCGTCCGTCGTCCGTCGTCCCTCGTCCGTAAACATTTTTACATAGTTTTCGCTGAAACCTCTAGGTCAAATGAAACAAATCTTATTATTTCTCGATCAGAAAAAAAAACGTGATTTCCATGGATGATACTTATTTGTAATTGACTGATACATCAAAAACCCCTTAAAACCCATTGCCAATGTAATAATTGGACAAGTAATATCTGTTGGTGATTCTGAAAAGTTTTAAGCAACAAACAATGTTATTTTTTGGTCATTTAGTGTCTTTTTTAGATTCGTAAAAAATGTGAGGTAAGCGATATAAGCTCAGCATTTTGAGCCTCTATTTCATGTTGTTGCTGATCCGAAATAAATCAAATCTGTTCAATATAGACCGGGCTTCTTGTAATGGCAAATTTGTAGGCATTTTAAAAACTTTTCACGTCTATAATCAAGCGATAAACATTTGACTTATTACAGATGCGATCGCTTCTAATTTATCGCCCAACAAGTCATGCAAAGCAGTCATGAGACCTGTGTTATTAACTCAGAACAGACATACAACAGTCACAGAGCTGTCATACAACAGTTCTAGTCTGTATATAGCAATTCTTTTCTAGAACAGCTCCGGTCAAGAATTAGAACAGCTCTAGTCAAGAATTAGTACAGCTGTAGTTAAGTATAAGAACAAATTGGTCTTTATATCAATAAATGACCGCTTTGAAAGCGATCAGTTCAAACTGTCCAACTGAGAGCATTAATTTGTTGTGTAGGAAGTTATTAACTACGTATACAACTCCTCCGATCACTTCATTTTAAGCAAGTCGCACGTCAATAGTCAGTGTCGGTAAATTTGCCGCCTGTAAAACTAAATAAAGTGCATTCTTAAATAAGACAAAGAATTGTTAACTTAAGAAATAGTGTGAAGACATTCCTACTCTAGAATTTATAGAATCAGAAGGTGAAAATGTTCTCTATATAATGTAAACTTTGAATTTGATTGTGTACTGCAAGTACAATGCCAAATATTATATATCGTTTTACACTATGTTTATGCAAAAATTTCAATAATAATTGTGATATATTATGTCTTTGAACACCAAACTTTTCCTTTAAGGTCAAATATAAAAAAATGGTGCAAAACAGCAAAATTGTCTTTGTCGCAATTTTTTTTAATACTGTTTAGGCATGAACTTAGACAATCGTTATTTAATATAAACCCTGAACTGTGATTGTATACTTATCTTTTGGATTCACATGTACAAATTTTTCATGCTTAACAGCAAAAAATTTCTACGTCGTAGAGATTTACACTAATTTTTGTAAAAGATTTAATAATAGTTAGTTGCGATACAAAATAACAAATTTAATTTGAGTATCAAAATTTTCCTTTAAATTCAAAAGTACAAATTGCTTATCTAAAACAGCAAAATTTTCTAAGATCATAAAGATTAACACTATAATTTTACTAAAAAATTTTAATACCGGTTGGTTGCGATAGTTAAATCATAAATTTTATACAAAACTTACCTTTTAATGTCAAAAGTACAATTTTTGTTTATCCTAACTATTTGTTTTTAGAATGTCAACTTTAAAATGATAACCAGCTTGATTCTCGTCTTCGAAGGCAGTCGAGGAACTGTTCAAGCGAGCCAGATAATTTACAGAGCAGTTAGACAATGCTTTTAATTCTAGAACTGTTCTATTCGACAGCAGTCAGGACACTGACCCAGGGCAGTCAGAATTTTATTCGAGAGCGGTCGTAGAACTGTTCTAGAGCAGTTCAAAACCGTTCAACGTTATCTTAGAGCTGTCATTTGACTGTTCTATGACCGTTTAAAGACAGGTTGGACGTGGTCGCATCTGTACTTTCAAATATTTTTTTGAACGGGTGTTTTTTTTTTTTTTGTGGCTGATTTCAATATATCCTGCCTCACTTAGCTTGAATTTCAAAAAACATTCCATTTTCAGTTACTGAGGATCGCAGATAAAATAAAATTTTAACTTTGATAGTTAAGTCTGAATGTCATTTCCATTGAAACACAAACTGTGTAACTTTTTCAAATTAATGAATGATATATAAAAATAGGAGATGTGACATTATTGTCCACGAGCCAGCTATCCACCAATTGTAATTTATTCTACAGGTACTTTTACGGTCTTCAATAATTAACCGGACGCTATACCATAATGGAAGCAGTAAAAGCTGTAAATATGTTATAAAAACAATACCTGTTTATTATGTATAATCATTGATATTATTAATAGTGTTACGGTGCAAATCAAATTAGATAATCCTTGATAAGAGAGCGAACATCTGACTGCAGATGATTATTATTTCTTTGAAAGTGTTGATATTAATATTGACGCTATGAGAATTATCTCAAATTCCATAAACATGATATAATTAACAGTACGTTATCAAAAGGTCAAAGAAATGACATCAAATGAAAAAGCGTTTTCATGGTTTCAGTGGCAAGGCAAAACCACGAACCGCACTTATCAAAAAACAACTTATCCTTTTGCGAAACCAAGCAGCCTACTAAATAGGATAGATCTTATATGATAATTGCGTTTGTTTGTTTGTTTATCTGATTGGGGTTAAACGGCACTTTCAACAATATTTCAGTCATACCATGACGGTCAGTTTTACTGATGGAGGAAGCCGGAGTAGCCGGAGAGAACCACCGACCTTGGACAGGTTTACTGACATTTGATAATGATGAATAAAGTTATTCGGGCACAGATGGGCATTGTATAAAATTTCTCAGTCTACCGAGTGTATAATTGTCAAGATGAGTATAAAAATATAAGGTGTTTACGTTTTGAGTTGCATTATAAGCAGTTATACTATATACACATTACATGAAATCATTTTAAATTAATACAGTAATTAACAGGCGGGTAATTTTTAATTTAAATCACTTCCCTTAGCTCTTTATTAGTCTTTGATTCATATTTTTGTATTAGAAAGTTCCAAAGTTTTAACTCCTAGATTATGACGTCAAAAGCTGCACTTCATAAACAAATCGCAGCAAAGATCTTTACATCGTTGTGGCTATTTCTACACAGATGTACACTTACTTTTTAATGCCCTTCTGATGTAAAGGTCAATCTTAGGTTTATTTGAAACCCTGTTTATGTGGACTGCTTTGGTTCTGATGTTTGGCTTATAAAATGTATTTGTATTGTAACCGGATTTTCAACATTTTAAGTTTGAGCACTGCTAACCAGTTGTAAATCAACGAAATTGCCATACAATAGGTATTGGTATTTTGTGACACATTTATTACACATCTTTTATGCTTCAATCGGACATTTCTGACATATAATTTTTCCAAAAGTTTGTACCATTTACTGCTTCGGAAACCGGAAACGGACACTATGCGGAATTTAGGAAACAAAGAAAGCAACCATTTTATGATGTTTTGTTACTAATATGAAGATTGCTTTTTAAATGAAAGCATATTCAAAGCACAACTCTTCAAATAAATTTATATTCAGGAAAATGAATAAAAATGTTCCTGCAGCTCAATCAAATAGCCCTCTAGCAACATATTAAGTCAGCTATTACGCCCGTGATTTCATTTCATTTCTGAAATTAATTATTTGTTTTGAGAAAACTTTTCAATGTTTTCCATAAGAACTCAATGGATTATTTTTTCTCATCGTCAAACTGCACAAGTTCATTCCAAGGTAAGATCATGGTACCCAGTCATGCATTTAAACCATTAGCACTTAAGTCGTTACTGGATCAGCCTTATGAACAAATCCTCAAAATATCTTTATATAGAAACGGGTTGATTACTAGTATCTATGAGACAGTACTAGCTTAATGAGACAGCCATTCTGAACGTGTAAATTACATCCATTTGCAGGTTGCTCCAAGGTCTTCAATAATGGTCACATATCCACACCCTACGGAAAATTATAAAAGACCCCCAAAATAAAAAGGGATAATATTCAAATGTTATCGGCCAGATAATTATACCATCTAAACAAGTAACATTTTAACAACGACATCCACTGGATAACATGTTCCTGACTGCGAACAGGCACAAACAGTATGTGCCGGGGTTAAAACATGCGTGTGAGTGGTCAAACCTCCACTAAATTAGGACAGTGGTGTGACAAAACGACATAAAAACCATACTTTAAAATTCAACTGCACAAGATTTTCTTAAGACGTTATAATTTCTTAAAATAACTTTAATAAAAAATTGAAGATACAACCAATTTTCTTTTGAATAATTCCAGTAAACACGACTCTGTTATTATTATTGTTTAAAAAATATGGAGGCGTAAGCAACCAATATTGCATCAATGTTGTTGATATGTTTGTGTAAAATACTGTTAAAACACAAAAATCGACATGAATGTGTATTTCATAATACTTAAACAGTTTAATCTGCTATTTGACTCAAGTTATCACAGGTTTCCCTACTTCCGAGATCGACAAAACCGCACTTAAAATGCATCTGTACAATGGAAACCGATAAATACCTCGAGTTGTCTAATGGGTGTTTTTTGACACAATCGAGTTCGACCCAATGAGGTTTGTCTGCGTTATTATATAAACAAAGAGACAAGTCTGTCAAAGAAATATGATACTAAACTGAAGGAGACCACAATTTCATTTGAAAGATAAAGCAGAACCGAAATATGAAATGCTGCAGTAACCGTTACCAGTACTTCTAATTTTGACACAATTTGTAATGAATACGTATGTTTTGGTTGATTGTATTATGTTATCTGATATCATAAACAAATGAGTTATGATTTAACAGCATATATTTTTTATCCGTATAAAATTTAGTGATTTTCCTTTTTGTCTTTAATTGTAGTATGTGTTACATTCTCTTGAAAAAAGTCATAAATAATACATTTAGTTATAAAAATACATTCCAGGCGACAAAATAAGATAATTGCATGTTAATCATAAAGTTCACAGCTTACAAAAATGATCCTGAATTGAAGTTCCATGTCTGATTAAAGATAAGCGACCAATACACCAAGGCTTAAATTACTATCAGGATATTAAGGCTATAGATGGAGAAAATATATGGACTACAAATGTTATCTGATTAATAAAACCATCAGAAAGTAGCTTAAGTTTATAAAACAAGTACATGCGATCCCATTCGCTGCAAATAACACAGTCTAGACTAATATCTCTGCTGAAAACTGCCATGCAACCAAATGAAACATGCCTCTCAATACATTACTGACTGACAAAATGACCCTTTAGTTGAATACAGTTCAGAGGGCACCTGTTGTTCGTACAAAGTCAATATCCAAATCTAGACTAATTCATCTTGAAATGATTATGACATGCCCATAAACTTATACTTAATCTATCTTTTCATTTGACGCAGTTCAATTAATTGGGGAATATTAAGTTATGCATGAGGTCAAAAGGTTAAAATGGAAGCACATTAAAACTAATATTACAAAAAATAGAAGTCTTATTCTAATTGTTAATTTTACTTGTTTAAAAAGTCATGCCCGTGGCCAGAAATTTTCAAGAGGGGGGGTTAAGTTTATAAAACAAGTACATGCGATCCCAATCGCTGAAAATATCACAGTTTAGACTAATATCTCTGCTGAAAACTGCCATGCAACCAAATGAAACATGCCTCTCAATACATTACTGATTGACAAAATGACCCTTTAGTTGGATATAGTTCAGAGGGCACCTGTTGTTCGTACAAAGTCAATATCCACATCTAGACTAATTCATCTGGAAATGATTAGGACATGCCCATAAATTAATTTTACTTGTTTGAAAGTCGCAAATCGACTTCACGGCCAGGGTCTGGGGTATATGGTGCAAAATCCTTTAATCAGACCATTACCTGGCTCTGTTTTTGCATTCCAGAAAAAAAAATCCTGGTTTTTTTAATTTAATCGTCAGACTTCAGTCTGAGTTGCGAGTTTAACAGTGCTTATTGGTTTTCAAGGGGTTGGTTTCGTCCCAACCCCTCGAACCCCATCCCTGGCTACGGGTACGAAAGTAGTGGGTTACCTGCCACAAATTTTGACTAAAAACTGATGCAGCTTGTGGTATTTTAAATCTTATATCATCCTGATATAAAAAATAAGGTCGACTACAGTCATTAACTTCTAATTACATAAATTATGCACTCGTGATCACACTGTAAACAAATAAAGTCGCCTTAAAATTATCACACAAGCCCACGTTTTTTATTACATTACCGTTTATCCTGCAGCGCTGAAGATGTTAGTGTTTTCAAATTACAACTACCAATGTTAAATAAACATCTAAAATTTAGGTGAGCTATATGTACATTTGAAGGAGTATCCTCTCATCAGTAGCATAAAAACCGAAACATAGGAAGTCAGAGATTCAAATATAGCAACAGAAGCACTCAAATCCAAAGAAATCAAAACTGAAAGCAAACTCAAAGTTATAAACAAAATAATAAAGGAAACAGACCTGTTATCAAATGACAATTTTAAGTCAATTAAATAAAATTTATTGTTTTTGTGTATCATGTATTGAAAACATCACACTAGCAACGACAGAGCCAAATAAACTCGGGAGATTTATAAGGCAAATATAATTTGTTTATTAAATAAAAAGCTTCGTAAAAATCGATCAGAAAAATATTAGCATGTTTTTGAACAATTTAAAGCATCATTAATGACATATTACTGATAAAATTCGCCTATGCAACAAAATTACATCTATACTAAGTCTAAATTTAATGTATGCAATAGAAATATAATTCTAGAAAATATATGGAAACTGTCAAACCTGTTTCGATATTATATCCAAAAGATAATTCAAAGTGATGAAATACTACATTCATTGTTTTCTTTTAAAAAGCAATATTCTGGAGACACCTCCAGGAGAAAAAAGAGAGCGAGAGAAGTCGAACATAAGACCACGACAGAACATAGTCAAACGCAAAACGAAATGTTAAACAATTAAACATATTATATTACAATACGCTCCTCAACAAAAACCAAGTGGTAAATACTGGAGGTCTGAAAAATAAGCAGTTCCCGCATGACCAAAAACGTTCACCGAATTAACCGTTCCCATATCAATAATTGTGAGACCGAAGAAAAGTAATGGAAGGCACAGTCTTGTCTTATAGAAGTAAGACTAAGAAATAATCAACGAAAGCAAGATCAGATTTGTCATTATACAACCGCAATTAATTAACGAGGACAGAGATCAAGCTTTGTCATTATAAAATACAGAATTAATCAACGAGAATAAAGATCAAAATTTTCAATATACAACCGGAAGAATCAACTAAAACAAAACCAGATTTGATATTATACAATCGCAATGGATCAACGAGATCAAAAATCAATAGTTTTCATTATACAACCGAAATAAATTAACGAGAAGAAAGATAAAGATTTTTACTATACAACAGGAAAAAATCAACGAGAACAAATATCATGATTTGTAATTAAACAACTGGAATTAATCAACAAAAAACGAAGAATAAGGTTTGTCATCATACGACTGGAAATAAGAAAACAGATCAAGATTTGTCGTACTATAACTGCAATTAATCAACACGAACAAAACTCAAGATTTGTCGTACTACAACTGGAATAATCAACGAGAACAAAGATCAAGATTTGTCGTGCAACAGCTAAAATTAATCAACAAGAACAAAGATCAAGATTTGTTGCACTAGAACTGGAATAATCAACTAGAACAAAAATCAAGATTTACCGTGCTTAAATTGGAATTAATCAACTAGACAAAAAATCAAGATTTATCGTGCTTAAATGGGAATTAATCAACTAGAACAAAGATCAAGATTTGTCGTACAACAACTTAATCCACAAGAAAAAAGATCAAGATTTGTTGTACTACAACTAGGTTCGTTGACGTCAAAGGAATTTGAAGATACCAAAGGGCAAACGTCTAAAAGTCGGAAGACAGACAAGACCATGGCCAACAAAAACCAGGGTGAGTTCAGGTGCTCCGAAAGGGTAAGCAACTCCTGCTCCACTAGTGGCATCCGTCGTGTTACTCATATTTTTACTACAAGTTGCAATATTTGATTTGTATCTATATTATATATTTTCTCGGAATCACAGTTATTACAAATAATTTAATCAGTAAACAAAACAGAAACCTTGAAGCTGCATTGCTCCAGGTAAAAGTTATGTTAAGAATAAACAGACGAGAAATTTCAGGAAATACGTGATTTTTCGTTAAAAATTGCACTTTTTACCCCAAAAATTATCTCATGCAAAAAATATGACTTAAAACCTTAATAATATGAACAATTAAATTTAAATAAATGGTATTTGTTGTTCGTTTGAATTATAAGTTGTTGTTTTTATTGTTTATCGATTATTTCCAGAAATACATGATTTTTCATAATTTTTTACATTTTTGCCACCAAAATAGTCAAAATTGAGAAAAAATGAATAAAATTATGATTTGTACCAAAATAAAGCTTACTTTACTAGAATATTACCAAAAACTAGTTTTAAAGAGAGGGCCACAATTGGCCCTTCGTTAACCCACTCCTTTCAAGTAAAAAACCTGCTGTTTAATCCATTAGAATGCCAAAATGCTTAGGTACCTTAACAGTGTGTGAATTAAAAAAATCAAGGAGCAACACTCTATAAATACCATACTTGTGGGTGTTTCCTGATTTAAGGAAGCTAAACTCATTCTGCAGCTAACCATTTGGAAAATAGTAATGTTTAAAGAAATCCATAAGAACTGAAAAGCTGAGAGGACTAATACATGTGGTAATCCGAATTGTGATTTGCACATGATATCCTGGACTTTTCAACTTTACAGTTACACAAATACTTTTCCGCCAGACGAA
>JAULBM010107427.1:0-18951 GCA_032357055.1 Geukensia granosissima | reverse complement strand
GCAATAGTATTTGAAAAGTATGACTGGATTAACAAACATTAATTGAACACGACTTATTAACATGTTTCACTGATCACTGCGTCAACAGCGACCCAAAAATAGCGACAAGTTTTGTGATTGGTCGATTTATATTTAGTAGTCAAATCCAATTGGTTAGTAAATATACTGCGCTATATTTAGATAGGGAAAAAACGCGAAACCAGAAACATGAAGGTACGTTTCGGCATCAAAAAGTTGGTTTAAGAAAAAAAACAAGATTTTTTGTTGTTGTTATATTTTTACAAACTGCTTAACAATATTTTTTCACTTGCCCGATCGGACAAACGACACACGATGTTTACTAGCCCGAAGTTTATTTTCACTTGTCCCGGGCAATCGGACTACCGTAAATGTCGAGCCCTGATATCCCATTTTTGCAAATTATGGACCGGAAATGTTGTCTGACTTAAAAATCCGTCCGATGACTGAAACAATATGCCTTTTATTTCGCTTTTCTCCAAAAGAGACCCATATGAAATAATCTTAAGCGAGGATGACAGATGTGACTATGCATTGTACCTATAAGACATACAGGTAAAATTATTAATTCATCCTGAAAGGAAGAGAAGCGACACAAAATGAGGTCGTCTCATTAAAAAGTATAGATTGCATGATTGTAAAAATCTAGAGTTTCACGTACTTCCTTGAACGGATTGCAGTGAAACAATGCTCGAATGTGAATCAAATGTTCTGATGTCATGTACTGAGACTAAAGTACAATGGCCATTCCCTAAGGCAGAAAAAACGATTGCCCCCCTTTTAAAATTAAACTGTCGTTCCCTTGGTAACGTTTTATCTTGTGATTCGTTCATTAGATTTGGGGCCTGAAAAGGGGGGGTTGTGTAATGTTTTCATGTTTTTCGGACGCGGCCCTAGCTGCAAAACCAAGCTCTTTCTTTTTTAATATTCTTGTTGAAACGTTAGACCAAATCAAAATAAAAAAGATTGAGAGGTACGATTTCACCTCTACTCGATCTAGCCCGGCCCCTACTTTACTATCCGAGTCAACAATTTTGGGCATTTTGGCGTTATGGCGTCAAAGATCTGACAATTTGATGTCAGATGTGTGACACAGGGTGAATTTATGGCTGCCCTGAACCCTTTCACAAAGGTCAAATGGCTATTTACCGCTATTTACAAAGTAAAAATAATTTTCTTGTACCAGAAATGAACAGAAAAATTTTCAGTTTAGAATCGGGTCAGGGAACAGTTTGTCGATCCGAGTTGAGTTTTTCCCCATTTTCTCCTGAAATCCACCGAAGACAATAGTTATATACTGTCCTGTAAAACTTAAGGTACAACTGTATATTGATGGTGTTAATAAAATGACGTCCGGTGAATAATGAATTAATAGGAACGACACCAAATTTCAACTCTGTTAATTTAGTAATATAGATGCCATTTTTGCTAGGAGTAAATCACTCCTGGGCTATGTCATTAGGGGTGATAATAGCAAGGAATCATAATCCATGTTGGAAGAGTATCAGACACATGGTTGCATTATCATAACTATTTCAAGATATACTTGACATTTGAGATACAAATTTCTAAACCTGCATGACCTGCAAAATTTTAATTTCATGTTTTTTAACTCTGACAGGAAGAATCCATTCTGCTGTGATAAGTGGATCTAATCCTGAATCCAAGAGTGTCACTGTGGAATGGTTTGAAAAAGGGGAGACTAAAGGAAAAGAGGTTTGTTAAATAATTCATATATATATACTTGTCCACAACATCACCACAGTTTTTAATGAAATTTTGGTGACACATTTTGTTAACCACACAATCAACACGATCAAATACATTTGTAGTTTGACTATAAAGTGACCAAGTTGGAGAATAATCTCCAATGCATAGCAGGTGACACAGAAATACTGGATGTTTGTATGCCCATCTGTGTAATGTTAGAGATTTTTTGGGGAATTTAGTGATTGGTTAATGGTAAGGTTCAAATTTTTAAAATGATCAACAGTTTGGCCTCCATTGCTATAAAATATCATTTTCATTTTCATAACTGACCAATTTTACTCATTATTAGAAGATTTTCCAGACAACTATTTGTATTACTTATGCTATAAGACTTTTGCAAAACAATTTGAGTTATCT
The DNA here is from genome assembly GCA_032357055.1 of Geukensia granosissima. NCBI lineage: Eukaryota > Metazoa > Mollusca > Bivalvia > Mytilida > Mytilidae > Geukensia > Geukensia granosissima. Next base: position 16,806 of record JAULBM010107427.1, on the reverse strand, counting down.
ACCACACAATATTTAACTCAAGTGCTTAATATTTGAAACACTGTAGCTATATCATCTAACACTAGGTGCAGCACCGGCCAGGTGAAATGTACAATGATTGGTTTCCTTGGAAGTTTAAATACTTTCCAATAAGTATGGAACCAGTAGAGTTTTTATCTGCCCAGTGGCTCACCTAGCATTAGTTGATGTAGCTAAACAGTGACACTGGCTTTATAGCAGTGGCAACACTTTGCTTTGCCACCATTTTTTTGAATGGTACCAAGTGACACTGTTTTAATGAATTTTTCAGATTGAAATAGAGGCTATTTTCTTATTAAATCCAGACTTGGCACCAGGCCCTGCTCCATCAGTGAGAGATTCCAAGTCTTCAAAGGTAAGTTTTACTAAGAGATGCCAAGTCTTACTCTGCTAAATATCTGTTAAATATTATGTGATAAAATCATGCAAGAAAAGTATTAAACTATATCTTTAATTTGTTTATGTTTTAAATGTCATTTTTTGCTACCTTTTGTCAGGAATTGAAATGGTTTGTATTAATATTGATTTTAAACATGTTAAAAATGTTAAGAAGTTCTGCAGATTCTTTCAAGATGTTATGTACATGCTTATTGTAATAATTTCGACATTATTGATATTTAATTGGTTATTACCAAGGGACTACTTGATATTGATTTTATAATTTCACATGCAAGGCTGTATCCTTTCAGGTAGAGGTAAGGATATTCATTAGAAGTATAGGAGAAATTGAGATTTATTCGTTAATTTTTTCTAATATGGGAGTATATTTCAGGGGTCAAAACCAGATGGTGATGCTCCATCAGCCAGGCAACTTAATGTAGTAAAAAAAGGTAGGATAAACATTATGCATATAAACAGAAATGTGATGAATTATATGATCTTCTTAAATCATGACATTACTGATTTAGAATTACTATAAAGCAAAACATTGTTAACTTTTCTATTAACATGATTAATATGATTAAGGTATACTTCCTGAATAAAAAACTATTTTTTTACTTGTAACTAAGCATTGGTTACAGGAGGTCATTAATAATTAGACAGTTGATAAGATGATAATGTTTCTATGGTAAATTGATGTATTTCATGATTTTTCTGATAAAGTGTTGTAAAATTAGCAATAAATCACTTTATTAACTTGTGAAGTTTTGAATTAAAACATAGATGGTGGGGAATGTGTTACACCATCATTTAGTGTCATTTTTATACATACATTTTTAAGACTAGGCAATAAACTACTGGTTTGTCTCATGTTTCAGCTGCTGCCCCATCATCAGCCAAATCCAGACTAAGTTACCAAGCACAGCCTTTATCTAATGGACATCAAGCACCAAAACCTGATCCAGATCCTGCTAAACCAGTAGGGGCTGCAGGTATATGAAATGTTTTTTATTCTAATCTGGGGTCCTTTTTACATCAATAATCAATAGAATTTACCATGACTAGCCTCTAATTGTGACTATTGGGTGAGATTTAAGTTCATTTGTAGTAGTTAATGCTATCTGCAGTCACAGTTCCTGTATTATGTATATATAACCCCCGAGGGCGGCCGGGGTATAGAAATAGGCCATTCGGTTTCTCCGCCTGCAGGTAGAACCCCTGCTTAAGGGCCATCCGTTAGTTCGAGCAGGATGTATAAATACTCAAACTCCCCTACTCAAAAGTTGTGCCGGGGAAAGAATAGGCACTAGGTATCTCCGTCCTTGTACTAGTCCTCTAAAAGGGGCGTCCCTGATTGTGGAGGATGTATAAATTCACAATCCAGTGGGAGACGTTAAAGACACCCTGTGTTTAGGAAATGCCACGTCCTAAGCAGGCTAAAGACCACTTGTAACAGCTCTTTTTGAGTGGTCTGAGGCGGCCAGTTACAAGGCTAAATTTTCCACCCCTATCCAACCCGCAGTTTTTCCAGTGGCAGTCTAAAAGTCCCTCCCTTACCGGTCCCTTTGTTACAGTCTACATACTGAATTATTGTTTACTAACTTGTTTCTGTCCTGAATATGCATGAAATATTTGCCACTGAACGTTAAACAACAATCAATCAATCAATGTATTATATATAACTGCTGCAGACAAGAACAAACCTTTATTGAATCATTCATTCATATTCTACTGATATGATCTTGTTCTGAATCTATAATATATAGAACCATAAATTAGTTCCCACTTTAAAATTATATTAGTCTGATTAATAGACATACAGTACTTAACCAAAAAGCAGACCAATAAAAATAACAATATTACAGTTGGCTTAATAATTGCTGTACTATAAACTAAGTTGTGAGCCACAATATGTAAAGGCCAGTGTGATTTCGGAAATGCATATGTACCATTGGTCGCACATTACTTGGAAAGTACTTGAAATATTAAAAAAAACATTCTTGAAGGTCCTTGAATGCCTAAAATTTTAGGAATGAACAATTTATTGTTAAAATAAGATAAACAAAACAGTCAATGAATTCGCCTGATTTATTTATTGATTCAAAGGACAAATATGGTTGCATTATTTGGGTTTTCAAAAAAAAATATCACAAAAAAGATGAAATGATAAGGTAATCTTCGTCCTTGAAAATCCAGAAAATATGTCTTGAAAGTCATTAAAAATGTTTGATTTTTTGGGGGAGGGAAACCATGTGTGAACACTGTTAACAGACTGCTTGCTTATATTCAACCTAGAGATATAATGTACATATGCTGCATTAAGACAAAAATTAGTAGACACAGAAGATTTAATTTAAAGTTGATGATCTACTGGTTTACTTCATAAACAGTCTAGAGTAAATGTGTAAATCAAAGCTTAAAATTAATTTTTTGGTTTCTTTTAGCTCGTAGAAAATCAAACTGTGTGAAGGCTGTTGAAAATATACAGAAGAAAAGAGATGAAAGACGTGCTCAACAGGAAGCAGTTCGACTTAAAAATGAACGGGAATATGATATGTCAGATCCTAATTGGGAATTTTTAGCAATGATCAAGTTAGTAAGCTCACTGTAAAGGTAGTAACAACCATGGTTGATGAAAAACTGCTTTGGAAAACAAGATAGTACCTTTAAAGTTTAACATTTAAGACAAGCTCTGGGTCCATACAGTTAAATTAAAGCTTTCCTGTACAGATCACTGAACCCTATCATTACACTAAACTCATCACCAGCTTTGTTCATATTAAAAAGGGTACAGGTACCACCATTGCATTACTGTTCTTAGTTCGAGGTTCTTACCTGATACTCCTACTTCTTCAATGTGAACCTGACAGCCATATGAAAAACAAATAGGTATTATGGAAATTCGTCTGAGGCCTAAGAAATGGACATATTTCAGCACAAATCAGATGTATTAAGGAGACTACTACTTATTAGAGTAAGACCTAAAATAAAATTTTGTTTGTAATTTACCGACATAACAAACATATTTTTCAGGTTGGCCTGTAGTGGAATCTCTCTAAATTGAGTATTTCTAATCTGAAAAACTTCTGTTTGTTCTTGGCTGTCTGTCATAAAGATACAATGTACCAGCAAAACTATTTCACATTAGCAGCAACCAGTAAAGACATAACTTAATCAGCACAAAAATATATAATTATTTGTTTGCCACTATATATCTGATGGAAAAGTTACTATTATATTACAGATAAGGAGCTTCTTCCTAAATATATTTGTGAAAGGTTTTCATATGACGAACATCTGTATCAATCCAGAAATGTCAATGAGAAAGAACTCATAGTCATACACTTTTGTCTGTGATATCATATTCTGTTGTCAACAAAACATTTTGTTTAAACATAAATTTGACAAACTTACATCATCAGAGTTTTATATATATGAAAGAACATTACAATAATATATTTAACTGTTCAAATTCTTTTCATAATATGTCATTGCAGGTAAGATATCTGAAGCGAAGGTTTTTACTAAATTGATTCTTATATATACTGGATGTTGTTATCAATATAAACCGACATATCTGACTGGTTGTCCAATTAGAAGCCATCCCTTCTTATGAACCCTCATCACCTTATGTACCTACTGACCATTATAGTACTTCAGAGTATTTTAATTAGTAGTTAAGGCATGAGATCATTTTTGTAATTCCAGGGAGTATCGAGCAGGTCTTGATTTCCGACCTTTGACCTCATCAGATCCCATTGTCAACCATCAGATCTGTGTTTGTGTTAGGAAAAGACCACTGAACAAAAAAGGTACATTCATAGTAATGATCATGTATATGTAATAATTACAGTTGATTTTTAAGAAATAAGAAATCTGTCAATTCAGATAATATAGAAAAAAAGATATGTTGTGATTGTTAATCTGCTGGCATCTATCAATTAAAGTCCAGATTTCAAATAATTTCATATTTTCCTGTTACATTTCAGCCATCCTTCAACAATTATCAAAGATTAACATTGTAAAGGTAGTTTTGTAAACTCCCAAAACAATGTTCATTTGTTCAGCTTTCTTTCAATACATTTTGCAATTATAACCTGCTGTTCTTGGCAGCCCCTTGCAGCTTGGAGATAAAAAGGTTCAAAATCTTTTTTCTAATGCATCTAAAATTTTAAAGTTTTGTATGACCTTTATGTGTTATATATTTTAATGGATACATATTTTGAGAAAGATTTATCAAGTAAGCATCTGTTTTTTTCCTGTAATTTTGCAGTTTTCGAGATGTGTCCACATAAAATATTGTTTATCTGTTTATTTGGTAACATTCTCATGTTAACATAATGCAGTGATTTCTTGTTGCACTAATTAATACCTCATTTAATAAAGGTATAAAGGGGAAAAAATTCTTTTTTTGCTATCAAGAAGTTGGTGCCCAAGAGTAGCAACTAGAAAAATGACTTTGATAAGCTGATAGGTTTGTATGCCAAATTCACTTAGGAATCACTGATATCAAAACTGCGTCCACATGCAATTAATGTATTATTATTTTTCCTCCTAAATTTTTCAGAGGTTTCAAAGAAAGATGTTGATGTTTTAACTATACCTAACAAAGAAAATGTGCTGGTTCATGAACCCAAAACCAAAGTAGATTTAACCAAATATTTAGAAAACCAGACATTCAGATTTGATTATGCTTTTGATGAAAATTCTACAAATGAAATGGTATACAGGTAGGTATATATAGAATAACTACATTGGTTTTTTGTATTTTCTATCTATAACATGTGACTGTAGAGTGTACATTGTCTTTGAGTGATTAATATGTGTTGTTTGGCTACAAACGCAATACACAGTTATTCTATTTATTCACTACTTATATTAATGTTTTATATTGACACAAACAAAATGAACCATGATTTTATGTGACTATATGTTGACACCTGTATGGCCACATCATAACCTCAGTTGTCAGGTCACTTACAAGAGTGAAATATCTGCATTTATTCAAATATGGAGTTGTATTTATCAGTTCCTGGTGTAATAAATTGTGAAGATATTCATATTGTCCCCATTTTACTTTATAGTGACTGACAAACAACTGTTAATAGTCTGCTATTGTTATCAAGAATTGTGACTGTTAAATTTGTTACATTTGTAGCCCAAAAACAGAGAAAGTATCAGTTCTTAACATAACTTTACTTATAAACCTAACAAACATCTAAGCTGGCTTTCTGTCAATGCATTAAGACAAATACAGAAATCTTTTGTTATACTGTTGCATCTCATGTATATAAATGAAAGGGTCACATTCTTTGCAGATTCACTGCCAAACCATTAGTAGAGAGTATATTTGATGGTGGAATGTCAACTTGTTTTGCTTATGGACAAACTGGAAGTGGTAAAACACATGTAAGTGATCAATTTAATTTATTTGATAATGAATACCCATTCATGTATAAAAAATTAGTTACATGTACTTGGTGTGTCAATATCATATGTACCCAATATTTCAACAATGAAAAAAATGGATAGCAAAAATCATTAACGGATAATTTTCGGATCACTGGTAATGGCTTTTCCATTTAAACATTTTGTACATTAGGAATGGCACTTATAATTGTCACAGTGGATCAGGTCTGTGATATGTATGTTTTGAATACTAAACTTAAACTATATAATATCCTCTTTGGTTGGTTACTTCTTTTCCAAGTTTTTGTGTACCATATATGTTTAATGGAATAGCCCTTAAAGTGAGAAAATTTTAAGTGTACCATAAATTCAATAACTATTTTGCACATTTAAATCTTAGGGCGCTTTCTATTAACAATTCATACAGATTGTGCCAGTTGAACTGGAAATGGCATGTAAAATGCCTCAGTTAAGTACAAGTGGTTCCTTTGATTAGACGAAACAATAGTCAGCAGAAAATGTTTCAAACCTGGTTTGTACCGTATAATGAAAAGTGCCTCATGTTTGTCATTTTGTGGCCATATTGTAAGATTTAAAAAGGGAATTGTAGTTAATAACTTAAACAAATAATTTTATCCAGAACTGAAAAGCAAGTTCTTATCATTGCATTTTTTCTTGTCATATTTTTACAATAAAAACAAACATTGCCAAACTTTCTAAATTTACAGTTTATATTTTGCATATGTTTTAGACCATGGGTGGTGACTTTTCTACAAAAGGCCAGCAGGACTGTGCCAAGGGTATATACTGTCTAGCTGGTTAGTATCTTAGTGATCTTAACTATTTCTGAAAACAAATTTGAACCCAACTTTGATTTATACCTAATACTGAATGGATTTTTGTAAATCATTCATGCAAAAAATGTGGCATGAATTTACTATAAATCCAGCAGCATATGTAATTTGAGCAAAAACCTTCACAGAATTTCATGCCATTTTCTTGTCATATTTGCATGATTTTTTTTTGTAGTGTGAAATTTTTCAACTTATTTTTTATGCCAAATTCATTATTCCCATGAAATATCACATTGTATTAATGTGAATATGATGCAAAAATGTATTGGCGTCAAATTCACATCAAATTATGCACATGTGAAAATGACATGTAAAATTTGCATGGTTTCATGTGTATTTTTCATGTAAAAATGTATTATTTAGTTCTTTAAAGAAGCAATGCTGAAGCTGGAATAGTGTTAATGTGGCATTAAACAATGTTCATCTAATTATAGCCTGGTTTCTGTAATATTGTCAATACAAAGGTTATAGGAAGCCATATTGAAACAAAATATCATCATGATGTGAAAATACCAAACATTAAAACCAAAAATCCATGACATCAGCATAATGTTATAAAACGCACAACTGACCTTAATGTACAAATAAAAATCTTTAAAATATATTTCACAAGTGAAATTTTTGTTTTCTATTTAAAATAGCACGAGATGTGTTCAAACTGTTCCATTCCAAGTACAAGAAAGCAGATTTATCAGTTCATGCCAGCTTCTTTGAGATTTATAGTGGTAAAGTAAGTATGTAGTCAGTTATCACTGGGCACAGTTGTTCAACACTATAAACTCATGGTTAATTTTTAACCTGTACTTTAATTCTGTGCAAATCTTTTTGCTTTCAAAATTTTGATGTCTTTTTTTGCCTTTTGTTTTAATAAATTGAGAATAATACATGCTTAAATATGTGTCACATGTGATATTAATCTGAACACCCAGTATAAGCCCAAGGGTCAGAGCTTTTTAAAAGTATTTGTAAGAGCATTTGATATAACAATGCCAGAAGTAATTATTTCAGACAATTGTAGTAGGTTTTGAATTTAAATTTAAAAATTTAATTGATAATTCTAGCAAGTACAATAGTGTTTTATCTGAAAATTAATATCCATTTTGTCTATGGAACTATTTGACATCTTCAACATATACTTAAATTTAATTTCTGTGGGATTTTATGTGATGCAAAATGTTAACAAAAAATTCAACAGATGGTTCAAAAATTGTAAAATTAAGAATGGTGTGAGAAAGAATAAGTGATAACTGGTGGCCATGTGATACAGTTTCCATCAATACCTTATTCAGGTTTGGCAAACAGAATTGTATCACATATTCAGAAACTCAGTAATATGTGATAAATAATATAAATGTATGCAGCCAGTATAAGCAGCCTTTCAAAGTAAAGTGGGCCCAAAATAAAAATATTGTTTGTTTTATGTTGCTTACTGGTGTATGATTGATTGATTGAATGTTGCTTAACATACAGTGGCAAGTTTTTTATGCATATTTAGGACGAGAGTGTATAAATGAATGATGATGAACCCTGCTTTGTACCAGACCGACACGCTGAGCTGGATTTTTAACGTGCTAGCTCACAAAAGCAACAGTCCGCAGGAAGACATGCCACTTTACCCAGACACAATATTCTGTTTCTGGGCCGACCAGTCTTTGCTCTTACTCCTTAATGCTACGTGCTTAGCGGAGAAGCAGCAAATACCAATTTAAAAGTCTTAGGTTTGACCCGGCTAGGGATCGAACCCACGACCACGATTCAATTAGATGAATCAAATAAAAAAAAGCATCAAAATCAGGTTAAAAAATAAAATTTTCAGACAAAAATGGGTTAAATTCTGTTGTTTGGAAGAATTCGAACTAAAATAAGCAATGCCATGTTAGCACATTAATGAAAGTTAATCAAGTAAATTACTCATTATACAAATAAAGTTTAATAACTTCTTTCCTCCTTATAAACTATGGTTTAAACTGCATTGACAATCTTAAAAAAAGAGATGGCAGTTTTCTTGTGTCTTTATGTTATAAAACTGTTCAGGTAAAAATACTGGAATAGAAGGGGGTTATGGTGTAAATATTCATGACACAAAAATCTCATATATACAAGTACATTCAAAGCAAAGAAACAGCATTTTGATTGCTGTTCTTCATCTCAAAGTCAGAGTGAGCTTCAATATGGAGTAAAAACTTGCACCTCACAGTAAGTTCAAGATGGCCCCTTTCAACGGTTTGAGCCGAATTCTTTGCTAGAAGCAGTCAAATGTGGGGTAAGGTCAACAAATACAGATATACAGGACAAAGAAATCTTAACAAAATCTGTGGAAGTTTTTTCAAACATGGTCACTGAATTCCTGTTGAAATTGAGAGCAACTTTCTCTCTTCATTATAGGTATTTGATTTATTAAATAAGAAATTAAAGTTACGAGTATTAGAAGATCATAAAGCTCAAGTTCAGGTGGTAGGACTGAAGGAAGAGCCTATAGACAGTGTAGATGATGTCCTACGACTGATACAACACGGAAATAATGTACGAACATCAGGACAAACTTCAGCCAATCAACATTCTTCTCGGTCACATGCAGTGTTCCAGATTATATTACGAAAAAAGTAAGCAGTTGGCCTATATATATATATATATATATATATTATGTGTTTTCTATTTTTGAAATGAAAGCTCACAGATTTTTGATAAACCATTTCAACAACTCATTATGTTTGTGGGCAGATGTTAAGGTTAAATTTCCTGCCACTACCTTAGGTTTCTCCTAAATACTGTTGTCATTTACAAGACATTCGTTCCATTACCAGTAATAGATAAAATATTACTAGACCAAATCATGTATATGTATTACTGGACTGAAACATTTCAAGGAAAATAAAATCAAAGTTTTGGGTGGAAATTTAATTCATTCACAACTAAATCTTAATGCCCATTTTACTTAATCACCATTCATAAAAATTGCACAATGTCATCCTTGTTATTAAAACTATGTCATTCATTGCATCAGCAGCTTTCTGTTACTCATCTGTCTTTGATTCACTTTTCAGGTTTCCTGTTTCTACAATATAATTTTCAAAAGTCATCGAAATTGTTAAAAACATAGAACCTATTTTTATTTATATCTTTATTTGTCTTATTTAATGTCAGACTATTTCTTAACAAAATATGTTTTTAATTAAAATTACATATACTTCATAACAAATTGTTTAATTACAAATCTTAAACCTCTTATTGCAATCAATGATGATATAATAATATGAGATAACTAAATTGCAAAAATCTGATGGTCATCTCGATAATTTATCTCGTTAGTGGATCTACAATTTAGAAAATTGTTCCATTTCGTTAAAGGTCAATTTAGAAAAATCTTAGTTTGGTTTATTGCTATTTAATATTTTACATTATACCACACATTATTTAAAGTCATTTTAGAAAACCTCATTATATTTTTTTAGTACCTGAGTACTGTAAGTTTTTCAGAAATTACTTCCAAGAAATTAATATGTATCAACCACAGTGTCCTCAATAAGAGACTGAGAGGTTCCGATACCAGAGGTTCAAAATCACAGCATCGTTTCTGCTGGTTATATTTTTGCTCCATGTTTTGTTCAGTGTACAACAAATGCTTGTTAACCCGATGTCATCAATTACAAATGTACAAAAGACACAAAGTTAACAACAAGCTATTGACCATTTTGCTACCCCCACTACTGATAATTGATTGTCATAGTAATAAACATTGGCAAAGTGGTTTTAACAAGACAAGTTCTTCAGAAAATGATTGTCCAACAAAAATTTTTACCATTTTTACCAGGGTTTTGTCCAACAAAAATTTTTACCTTTTTTACCAGGGTTTGGTCAGACATGACTCAAATATTTACCTTACCAAATCCAAAATTTAAAGCCTTTGCCAATGTTTGATGGACATTGGGAATCAATGGAAAAGGACATAGATGTAAAATACTATTTAAGTCAAATATGGAAGAAAGTTTTTTTTGATATACTGGTACATGCAAATGGCATCATATCTTTAATATTTCAGGACTAATGGTAGATTGCATGGCAAATTTTCTTTAATAGATTTAGCAGGTAAGATGATTTTTTTAATATTCACCCAGTTCAAAATGATGTGATTCAGACTTTAATTTCATTAAAATTTTATCAAAACAAACTGACCAATCAACCAAAAGGTAACTGACCATGAATGGATATTTGTAGTTTTAACATTAACAACATTAGTATAAAGAAATGGATTTTGTCTTTGAAAAATTATAACTTGTCTAGTAGATAAATTTATACATTGTTTATTGTGTATTGTAGGTAATGAAAGAGGTGCTGATACATCCAGTGCTGACAGACAAACAAGAATGGAGGGAGCTGAGATCAATAAAAGTTTATTGGCATTAAAGGTTGGTTTGATGGAAATGTGTTTGTAGGTCTTGTGTAGTTTCTTCAAAAATATTCTGTAAGAAACTTGTACATAACAATTGCTGTCTCACACTTTTATATATGATCAACTTTAGGTCATCATGGGAAAATGTGTTATCTGATTTTTCAAGGGATGACTTCTTTTCTAAACAGAAACATATATTATTCCAGTTTCAAGAGAAATCGATGTGGGATAGCTCACCAAGAGTCTGGTGTCAAGATATTTTTTTTGTCCATCACATTTTGGGTTTCTGGTTGCTTATTAAAATACTGCTCAACCATATCTTCTTATACTTTATAAATATAAACATAAAATACAGTTCAAATGGATTACAGTGTGTTAGGCATTTATTGTTCATCAGTTGTTGCCCTTTTTCTTGTACAAAATGAGGACTTCTAAGTTTCAAAATGATATTTTAAGTATGATTACTCAAAACTTGTTAACTTGAACACAATGCTGTGGACTTATAATTACAGGTTAAATTGGATTAAGGTGTATTTCACATATACTGCTTGTGATTTGCGACCAAATTATATTAGAAATTTTTTTTTTTTTGGTTTCAAAAAATATTTGAATTATCATCAACAAAATCTTTTCAATTTATTCCACAATACTGTATACAATCAAATCAGGTTTACATTACATTATGGTAAAGGAAAGGGTGCAAAATGGGCTGAAATGGTCTAAATTTTAGAAAGATTTTTGAGATTTCACTTTAGGAATTTCTTTCTTGTTTGCATAAGAATTGAGATCCCACTAAAAGAAAAAAATTGCAATATCAGAACCCATGGACACAATTATGATGTCGCCAAAAAGCCAAATCTTTGTATTTTCTTTAAAATACAGGTAATTGAGCTTATTTTTTTATGTTTTTTTTTCCGGAAATATCAAGAGCATGCAAGAACCAACTAGATAATTTTACAGCTTATATATTCAAATGAATCTTCTATTGTATACTTGGTTTATGCATATATTCTATGTTTTCTAGTGCAAAAATGCTTTAAAAATTGAACAAATTAGCTTATTCTTTGTAAAGTCATAAATGTTCTACACTCAAAACCTCAAATACCTTGCATTTATATTTCGAAAAACATCACCCTATTGCTAATGTGATTTATTACACACCTCAGAATAATAGAAATCATGTCCTGATTCAATTATAGATTGTAATTGGTTTTGTTTCTTTTATTTGATAATTGAAACATCACTAATAAAGTGTATCTGTGATCACTGGACCAACTTCCTGTGGTTTAAATTAGAGTTATTTTTAATACTATAAGATAATGAATTCATGAATAATGTTATAAACAAAGTATTACATCACTACTGTTATATCAAGTATATGCAAATATTGTTAAAGTTAATAATAAAAACTGTTTAAAAATTTGTTCCAAAATCTTTAAATTTAAAAAAATCATTTACATCTAAGCATAAACTGCTGATTAAATTTATCTGCATATACTTGACTGTAAACATCACTCACTGTGACAAGAAAGTGTTTATGTTGTAGGAATGTATAAGAAAGTTGAGCCAAAAAGGTGCACACCAGCCATTCAGAGCAAGTAAACTAACTCAAGTATTACGAGATTCTTTCATAGGAGAAAACTCCAGAACGTGTATGGTAAGTATATGATTGGGATTGTCATTATAAGGGATATTTGTTTAAAAGGTACCTTAATCTCAAGGAAATCACATTAAACTGATGTTTCTTCAAAACAACTGAAGTTAGATATCACTTTTAATGAAGATTTATAAAAAGGAGAAGGTATGTTTTGAAGCCCCATATTTTGGCCAAATAATTAGTTTTGTGACGCAATAATAAAATTTTGTGAAAATCCTGTTTAATTATTCATTACTTATTTTTATAATAAATACTTTTTCAACAAAACAACAGGGTATTTTTGACTAATTCAACAAGAATATAACATTTTCTGTAAAACTACCAAATTTGAAGAGGTGAAATATATAAAAATGATTATGATCACACCAAAACATCACAAAGATATTTAAACCAACATTTGATTGATATTTGATTGTGCAAAGTTTGGTTGTGGTGTTTTTGTGTGATCTATATTAAGATCAACAAAATTGTTTAAAATAAAGTAATTTTTTCTTAATATTTTCTTATTTTAATTAATTTCCATATGCCTTTTTTCGGTTGTGGAACCAATTCAAAATGATTGACAAATCACAAATTTACATGTATATCATTTCAGATTGCAATGGTATCTCCAGGTATGAGCTGTTGTGAACATACACTCAACACACTTCGCTATGCTGATAGGTAAGTAATATTAAATCAGATTTAAATTATAGAAACAAAGGATATGGAAAAACTATTGAAAGATAGCAACTCATTTTAACAAATTCATCTATGTTCATGATGCTTTTCTGGATTAATGTTCCTCAGGTATGCCAAGGGCCAAACTATTGCTAGTCCAAATTAGAACTACACTTGTAAAGGTTCTTAAATTTCCAGAAAACATCAAAATCAATGCACTCATGCCAAAATGAACAAAATTGAATACAGCTACTTTCAAATGTTTGTGGCAGCTGAAATTTCCAAAAAGTTTAAGGAAAAAAATATGCATTAAAATTAGAAGTTTGTTTTATTATGTATCCAATATTTGCTGTTAAACAGAAAAAAATTCCATTTTCATTTGCTTTTCACACAAAACTTGTCATTCCTTTTGAGTAATTCTGAATTTTGAAGTACAATGTAGGTATTAGACATGTGTGCTTTTTCTTTGTTTAGAGTGAAGGAACTTGGTCCAGGAGGACCAGTGGAAGGTAAACCAGCAGAAGTAGCCCTACCGAACAATTTTAATCTCGGACCAATGTCTCCGCAAAACAGCGATCTGGCATTACTCAGAACAGCAAATGTAAGTCATTTAAAAAACTGTCATCACTCTCTGAAACAATGAAAATATGAGCCTTCCACCAAGATAATCTTGAAACAATATTACTCAGAGGATAAAAATTAAAAGAAGACCATACCTGGTATAACTTCAATAGCAGATATAAATACGGACAGTCAAAGCAAACACTTATGAAAGTTTAATACATTTAAACCTTACAGTATGCCAGAACTGTGTCTTTTATACAGAGGTTTTTATTTAAATAAAATCTTGATGAAAGGGACTTTTTATGAATGCCTTTTTTACAAAGATTTTCTTGATAGTGTCACCTTTTATCATGGTTATTTTGGGTTTGACTGTTTTTCAAGAAACTTTTGTCATAGAAATAAAATATTGTTTGGCAACCTTTGTTTAAAAGTATCCTTCTAGGCTTGAAAAATTTTATTCTCGTTAAGTACAACAGCCTTCACATTAGTAGAAGCACTTATAATACAACTTTGAAAAAATCTGTCATTTACTATATGTTCAAAAGATAGACAGCAGATTTATATAACTGTGTAGTAGTAGCCCTGGTAAATCTTAAAAAAATGAATACTTAATATTGTATCTTAGAGTTAAATTTGTAGGCAGTACAATCTAATGGGTAGTCACAAGTATCTGAGGTCATATTAAACTGAAGAATAGTAAATGATTTTGTTGGTAATTACCATAATTATCTGTAGATTATACACTATCAAGGGGCTAGGGGTGCGCATTATGTACCCCTACATGAAGTTTGGGGATTTTTCCCAAGTTCAGATTGCCTATTCGTCTCCATTTTTCACGATGTTCAAAGAAAAAATAGGTTTTTGGCAATACTTTAAATATCTCTACTTTCACTAACTTGAATCCATGTTGTTCTATCACAAATAGAACAACAGAATAGGTATCTTCTTTCATATATCGCCACACAAGAACTACATTTACACTAGCCACCATTTATAAAATAGCATAACATTGTGATCATAAAGTGACAGTATAATGAGATGCTTCAACAGTAGTTTAAGTAACTTTTGGTTGTTTAAAAAAAAAAAGGGTAGCTGATTATTGAAAACTTTTCTTTAATAACAGTAAGAATGGTTAAAATTTTTTTATCTCTTTGCTTGAAAGTTAAAAAAAAAAAACATAGACTAATTCAACACGGGTTTGCTGGTCTGGACCAAACTCGTGCTAAAAAGGCCCAGAGTATCATGTACAAATACATATGATCTACAGCCAAATATGGTACATGAAAATTAAGTTTTATTTTATGTATTCATGTTTTTTACCTGCGTCGCCAACTGCCGAAGCAGGGTTATGAGTCAGGTCACTCCGTCCATCTGTCTGTCCGTCCGTCTGTCCCAATAAGCTTGTCATCACAACTCGTCTGAAACTACTGATCCAACGATTTTCATGAAACTTGGTTTGTAGATAGGAAATCATATGTAGTTTTGCATATTGCAACGAAATTTTGATCTCCTGATTTTTTATAGGAGTTATGCCCCTTGGTACTTAGAAAATAGTCATAAATGACCTTGTCAGCACAACTAATCCATTTTTTTTTAAACTTGGTATGTAGATAGGACATCATATGTTGTTTTGTATATCGCTAGGAAATTTTGATCCCCTCATTTTCGTGGGAGTTATGGCCCTTGAAACTTAAAAAATACTCGTAAACGACCTTGTCATCGCAACTCCTCTGAAACTACCTAACCAAATTAAACGAAACTTGGTATACAGTAAAAACATCATATGTAGTTGTGCATATTAGCAGGAAATATTGATCCTCTAAATTTTACAAAGAAATGCAAGCAACGCAGGTCCAGACATCATTAGGTCTCACATGTTTTATTAAGGGGGAATAAGAGCTATTCATAGGAAGTTGTATTCCACCTTAGTGGAAGGCCTTGTAGAGACCTCTAGATTTTAAAATTCCTGTTGTTTATTTTTGTCATTGGAGTGTTGTCTTTCTGACATTTACCCGATATCATTTCATTTTCATAATGATCATTTATATGATTGATATTGTAGCAAGAAGAAGTTACAGATGATCTTCTAACATTCCATGAAGTAGTAAATCATATGCAAGAATTAGAGGAAGATATTATAGATGACCATAAAACACTTATAGAGGTAGGTTGAAGAATTAGAGGAAGATATTATAGATGATCAGAAAACACTTATAGAGGCAGGTTGAAGAATTAAACACTTATATAGGTAGGTTGAAGAACTAGAGGAAGATATGATAGATGATCATAAAACTCCTGTAGAGGTAGGTTGTAGAATTAGAAGAAGAAATTATTGATGATCTTAAAACACTTATAGAGGTAGGTTGAAGAATTAAACACTTATAGAGGTAGGTTGAAGAATTAAACACTTAAAGAGGTAGGTTGAATCATAAAACACTAATAGAGGTAGGTTGTAGAATTAGAGGAAGATATTATAGGTGATCATAAAACACTTATAGAAGTAGGTTGTAGAATTAGAGGAAGATATTACAGATGATCATAAAACACATAGAGGTAGGTTGAATAATTAGAGGAAGATTTTTATTGATGATCATAAAACACTTATAGAGGTAGGTTGGAGATCTAAATGTTCATCATTCAATATAGCTTTAAAACTATGTAATTGTAGCCATTGTTTCAATGGTTTTCATAACTTGTGTTCCAAAGCAACTTTCTGATGTTCAATACAATCATGATGAGTGCTTGCTTTATTTTCTCCCTTCATTTGTACTTAGCTTTGGAAAGTTGCATCAGATTTATTTACCGTATTTGGCTATAGATAATACGCACTATTTTACCCTAAAAGCATTTCATGGGGTTAGGGGTGCGTACAA